>ML303543.1:0-38323 GCA_005239505.1 Nicotiana paniculata | reverse complement strand
AGATAAAGCTGAAAGATATAATATTAAAAACTCCTACTACAATCAACTAGACTCAATAATCAAACATATGGAATTGGTTCTTCTGGTTGAATTGTAGCCTTTTCATCGCACAATGATTCTACTAGCAAAATAACTCTGGGAATTTTGCTTTCAGACTTTGATTCACTTCAGCTTTTGTGCGTGTAGAATTCCAGCAGAAATACATCAAGTACTTATAGAGTCAGTCGTTGAGATTGTCTTCCAATTCTAGTTCAACTCTACCTGGGTGAACAAATTCGAACCAAACTCAACTTCCTTTCTTTTGTTACTTTCCTTGCTGAACTCGACTTCAATTGATCAGATCAGTTTGCAACCTTTTCGCATTAGGAGACAATCTCTTGGTTCATTGATACTTCATATTCACAAACATCTCCTAAGCATATACGGTTCATGTGCCAGCTATTTAGTTCAAGATGTGTGCTCTGATGGTCCTGGTTCAACTGGTCAGCCGTTTGTCAATCTTCAAAAGTATGCAGTGACATGGGTCAACACCTTTCCCAGATGATACAATATAATGAATAATCTTTCAATAACTATAATCATCTTCTCTGTTTCAAATTAAGATCCTTTTGATTGAACAAATATTGAAGGCTACGATGATCCCTGTAATCCTCACATGGCACGTCATAAAGATAGTACCTCCAAATCTTCAACGCGTGAACAATGGTTGCCAACTCTAAGTCATGGACAGGATAATTCTTCTCATGAATCTTTAACTGGCGAGACGCATATGCTATCAACCAGCCCTCTTGCATCAATACCGCTCCCAACCAAACACGGGAAGCATCATAATATACCGTGAAAGATCCTGAACCTGATGGTAAAACCAATACCGGCGCTGAAATCAAAGTTGTCTTAAGCTTTTGAAAGCTCGCCTCACACTCGTCCGACCATTTAAATGGGGCACCCCTTATGAGTCAATCTCATCATCGAGGATGCTATGGATGAGAACCCCTCCACAAAACGACGGTAGTAACCTGCCAAACCTAAGAAGCTCCTTATTTCTGTGGATGTAGTGGGTTTAGGACAGTTCTTCACTGCGTCTATATTCTTAGGATCTACCTGAATACCCTCTGCTGATACGATGTGACCCAAGAAACCCACTGAATCTAACCAGAATTCACACTTTTAAAATTTCGCATACAACTGATTATCTCTCAGGTGCTGCTCATGCTCCTCCAGACTGCGGGAGTATATTAGAATATCATCAATAAACACGATAGTGAAGGGATCCAGGTAAGGCTTGAAAACCCGATTCATCAAGTCCATAAATGTTGTTGGGGCATTAGTCAAGCCAAAAGACAACACCAGAAATTGATAGTGCCCATATCTTGCCTGAAAGGCTGTCTTAGGGACATCGAGCATTCTAATCTTCAACTGATGGTAGCCCAATCTCAGATCAATTTTTGAAAACACCTTGGCACCCTGAAGCTGATCGAAAAAATCATCAATCCTCGGCAATGGATACTTATTCTTGATAGTAACTTTTTTCAACTGCCGGTAATCTATACACATCCTCATAGATCCATACTTCTTCTTTATGAACAGAACCAGTGCACCCCAGGGTGAGACACAAGGTCTAATGAAACCCTTATCAAGAAAGTCTTGCAACTGTTCTTTCAATTCTTTCAACTCCGGTGGGGCCGTCCGGTATGGAAGGATAGAAATGGGCTG
Source organism: Nicotiana paniculata (assembly GCA_005239505.1). Classification (NCBI taxonomy): domain Eukaryota; kingdom Viridiplantae; phylum Streptophyta; class Magnoliopsida; order Solanales; family Solanaceae; genus Nicotiana; species Nicotiana paniculata. Next base: position 36,610 of record ML303543.1, on the reverse strand, counting down.
AGTTCCCGGAGACACATCAATACAAAAATCAATATCCCTATCGGGTGGCATCCCCGGCAGGTCTGCCGGAAACACCTCGGGAAACTCACGAACAATAGGCACTGAATCTATCGAAGAAACCCCAGCACTATAATCATGAATATAAGCAAAATAAGAAAAACACCCCTTCTCAACCATGCGACGAGCCTTGGTATAAGAAATCACTCTGCTGGGAGAATGACCAGGAGTCCCTTTCCACTCCAATCGAGGCAACCCTGGCAAGGCTAACGTAATTTTCTTGGAGTGACAGTCCAAGATGGAATAATAAGGTGACAACCAATCCAGGCCTAATATGACATCGAAATCGATCATTTCAAGAATAAAAAGGTCTACACTAGTTTCAAGACCCTCAATAACGACCACACACGAACGATACACACGATCTACAACAATAGCATCCCCCACCAGCGTAGACACATAAACAGGGACACTCAAAGAATCGCGGGGCACAACCAAATATGAGGCAAAATAGGATGATACATAAGAATAAGTAGACCTCGGATCAAACAAAATTGAAGCATCTTTATTGCAAACTGAAATGGTACCTGTGATAACGGCATCGGAGGACTCCACCTCGGGTCTGGATGGAAATGCATACAATTGGGGCGGGGACCCATCACCCTGAACCGTGTCTCTAGGATGACCTCTGACAGGTGGACCTCCACCTCTAGCGGGCTGGCATCCACATCTAGCAGGCTGACCTCCACCTTTAACATTCTAACCTCTACCTTTGACTACCTTTGCTGGGCAGGTGGTGCTGCAGTTGGTGCGGAACTATAGCACGAGAATTCTGGTACTGAGGCTGATTACAAGATCTCTGAATGTGCCCATACTCATCAGACTCATAAGATCAATCCTGATACTAAGGCTCACCCTGACGAACCGGCTGACCATGATAATAACTCTGAAGAGGAGGTCCTATGATAAGGGGTGACTGATCAGAATAGGGAAAGTAAGAGCCACGACCATCTGAGGCACCATGGGACGTCTGAAGTGCTGAATTAAATGGACTGGAAGAATGGAATCTACCCTGAGTATCTCCGTTTCCAGATGAGGCACTGTTGAATCCACCGAAATGGCGAGGTCTCTTGTCTGACCTCTGACCTCCCATCCCGAGAATCGTCTCAACTCTCCTGGCCACATTGGCCGCATCCTGAAATGAAATCGCAGTCCCTATCTCCTTGGCCACCTGTAATCTGATAAGCTGGGCAAGGCCCTCAATAAATCTCCTAACCCTCTCTCTCTCTCTCTGTGTGGGCAATATAAGAATAGCATGCCGAGCCAAATCCACAAAATGATTCTCATACTGGGTAATTGTCATGCCCCCCGCTGAAGATGCTCAAATTGACGACGCTTCTCTTCTCTAGTAGTAATAGGCAAATTTTTTCTCCAAAAAGAGGTGAGAAAACTGATTCCAAGTCAAAGCAGGTGACCCAGCTGGTCTAGTCAACAAATAATCCCTCCACCATTTCTTGGCAGAACCAGTCATCTTAAACGCGCGAAGTCGACCCCATTGGTCTCCAAAATACCCATATTATGAAGAACCTCATGACAGCTGTCAATATATTCCTGGGGATCCTCTGAAACAGCACCACTGAAATGCACAGGGAAAAGCTTGATGAACCTGTCCAATCTCCAAAAAGCATCGGAGGACATAGCCGTCCCCTCAACAAGCGGTGTTATAGCAACGGGCTGCACTACCCCAACTGGATTGGCTACTGGGGTCTGAACCTGAGGAGTAGTCTGATCAGGAGTGTGGGTAATAAGAGTCTGGACCCCTCCTCCAGCCTGAGATACGGCTGCTGCCAAGGGGAGTGCGCCAGTCTGGGCTACACTCTCCATAAGTCCCACTAATCGGATAAAAGCATCCTGAAGCACCGGGGTAGCAATAAACCCCTTTAGGACCTGAGCTGGTCCAGCTGGAACGATCTGATCTGGAGCCCCCCATCAATCTCAATCTAGGGCTCCGCAGTTGGAGCTTCTATCTGAGCAGTAGGTTGTGTCTTGCCCCTGCCTCGGCTCCTGACGTGGCCTTGGCCTCTGCCCCTAATAGGAGTTGCTGCTGCTGGAAGACCGAATTGTTGGTCAGTGGAAGAGGAAGCACGTGTTCTCGCCATCTGCGAGAGAATAGAAGAGTTCAATCAGTATTTGAAATACCAAGAATCGCACGATAGAGTAGAAATAAAAATGAGTTTGTTCCTAACTTTATAGTCTCTAAGAGATAAGTACAGACGTCTCCAGACCGATCCCTCATACTCCATTAAGCTTGTTCGTGAATTGTGAGACCTATGCAACCTAGTACTCTGATACCAACTTGTCACGACCCAAATTCCCAACCTTAAGGATCATGATGGCGCCTAACACCACACTTGCTAGGCATGCCAATGTTAGAACTTGATTAGCGATTTCCCTTTGATTATTTACTTAAACACAATGAGACAATTTAAAATAAACTGAATCTAATAATTTCCAATGAATAACCTCACGAATAAAATAGTAACTGAATAATTAAATCGAGCCACGAACGAACTATATAGCTATAAGACTACCCCAAGGTCTGGTGTCACAATTCACGAACCACTAAGAATACTACGAATAATGGGCTGAAAGAATTTTGTATCTCTTTTTTAATGTAATAAAATAGTGTCTATAAAATTAAGAGAAGACTCCAGGAATCTGCGGATGCCAGCAGATCTACCTCATGTCTTTGAATGATGATGTCAGCTAAAAAAATATCCTAACTCTGGCCGGTACCTGGATCTGCACAAAAAAGTGCAGAGTGTAGTATCAGTACAACCGACCCCATGTACTGAGTAAGTGCCGAGCCTAACCTCGACGAAGAAGTGACGAGGCTAAGGCGGGGTAATTATGACATAACCTGTGATAATATATATATATATATATATATATATATATATATAATACAACAAGAAGGAAGTAATAATAAACTAAATAAACAGTAACCTATAACAGTAAATAAAAACAACTCGGATAACTTTTCCAAATATCAGCTATAATCAAATCTTCTCAAAATTTTCAAATTTCAATTTAAATCAGAGTAAAAATAAAAGTATGAAAACATTTTTAATAAAACAAAGAGTTTTCAAATCTTTATTTTTGAAGAGTCAATAAAACATAAATATTCTCCCTTATCGCTCCTTGTTGCGGCGCGCAACCCGCTCCCACCTGTCCACCCTTATTGCTCCTTCCTATATATATACATCACCCTTATTTCCCACGTTGCAGCGTGAAACCCGATCCCACATGTCCACCCTCGCTCCCACCAGACAATCACATCACTTTATTTATACAAATTTTCACAATTCAGGTCAAAACCTTTCAAAATATTTCTTTTTGTCTCAACAATTGTAAACAGAAGGCTGTACAACTCATGAACTTCATAAATTGTCATTTCACAATGAAACCAACCAGAATATATATGCTTCGTAAAACAATGTCATCCAATTCAATCTTTATGTATCACAATGGAACCACGGGAACAACCAACACTTCCAAAATACTTGGAACAACACTTTACAACAAGTCGACGAAACCAAGTAGGCATGTAAACATCAATGATCATAAAACAATTAAGTCAGGAATCAAATAAATTGGAAATAAGGAAGGGATTATGTTCAACAAATAAGTGCATAGATACTCGTCACTTCACCTATACACCACACACATGCAAATTCACATAGAATTTAAGTTGGGGATTCCTATTCCCTCAAGTCAAGGCTAAACCAAGCACTTACCTCAAATTCGCAGGCCACTCACATCTCAATTACCGCTTTTTCCTTCGAATTTGCTACTAACCCGCTCGAATCTAATCATAATTAGTTTAATATCATTAATTTATGCTAAAGGAACTAACTTTACTGAAAAATTATTGTTTCCCTAAGTTTTCTAAAAAAAAAGTTAAAAACTGACCCCAGGCCCGCTTGGTCCAAACTCGGGATTCGGACAAAATTATGTTTACCCATTCACCCCCGAGCCCGAATATGAACATAGTTTCGAAATCTGACCCCAATTCGAGGTCAAAATTCTATTTTTACAAAATTCCATAATTCTACCCAAACCCCCAATTTCTACCATGAAAATTCTTGATTTTTCATTGAAAATGATGAAAAACATTAGGTAGTTGATAGAGAAGAGTTTAGAATTGCTTACCAACACTTTGGGGATGAATTTATGTGAAGAAAATCTCCTCTAGGTCTTTGTAGTTCGAAAATATGAAGAAAATAGGTTCTGCCCATTTTTTAAAATGGTTTTATATAGCTGGGCAGGCCTTCATTGCGATGGGCCTGCTGCGGTCGCGGAGGGTCAGGCCAAAATGGCCTTCGCGTTCACGTGAGAAAGAACGCATTCGCGTAGCTTTAAGACCTGATGACCATCGCCATCGCGGCCCAATGGTCGTGTTCGCGTAGAAAAAATCGAGGCTCCCTTCCAAGGCCCACTTACTCGTCGCATTCGCATAAGTCAGCACGCGTTTGCGAAGGGTACCCCACCAATTCTTCGCATTCGCGGGCCAGACTTCGCGTTCGCGAAGAAAGAAATGACCCCCAGTACATTTTACTCTACTCGATCACGGGAGAAGCTTCGTGATCGCTAAGAGGAAAGCACCAGTGCACCAGAACAGCTATTACACCAGATTTTTACAAGTTCAAAACATCCTGAAGCCTACCAGAAACTAACCCGAGCCCTCGGGGATCTAAATCAAATATGCACGCAAGTCTTAAAACATCATACGGACTTGCTCGTGCAATCAAATCATAAAAATAACACCTAAAACGACGAATTTAACCTCAAACTTATGATTTTCTCAAGAACACTTCGAATTCACTATTTCTCAACCGGATGTCCAAATCATGCCAAATCAACTCCGATTCTTACCAAATTTCATAGTTAAGACTTAAATATTATAACAAACAAGTCTCGAGCTCCGGAACCAAAATACGGGCCTGATACCAACGGTTTCAAACACTAATTCATTTCTTTATTTCATTGAAAATCCAGCAAAACAATTTTCTTTAAAAATTAATTTATAAGGCTAGGGACCTCGGAATACCATTCTGAACATACGTCCAAGTCCCATATTTTACTACGGACCTTCCGGGATCATTGGAACACAGATCCAGGTCCATTTACTTAAAATTTTGAACAAAGTCAACTAAATCCAAATTTTAAATTCCAAAAATTACTATTTCTCATATTTTCACATAAAAGCTTTCCGGTTTCATGCCTGGACTACACATGCAAATCGAGATAATTAAAATTAGTCTTTTTAAGGCTAATGAACCTGGAATTGAGTCTTAATTCGTAAAATGACCCTTTGGGTCATCACAAATACCCAATGTTTTCCTCATATTTCCAAAAATACATATATACTTTCACAATAGTATATTTGCATCCTTATTTAGTTTAAAAATCTATAAAATCCTTTTCTATAATTTTTCATAATTTTTAGAGCTTTAAATTATTTTTCTTATATTTTAACTATATTTAAATATCTAGTAATTATCCTTTAAATTATTTTGTGATGACTTAATTACCCAAAATTACTATTTGCATCCATAATACATGCTTCAAACATTTTATTCTATTTTTTATAATTGCATTAGCATTTTTTTAACTATTTATCTAATTTTACAATAATGGCCTATATTCGTACATAAAGGCTCTTATTTCTGTATTATTTATGTCGAAATGGCATATTTATATTTTTATAATACAAAGTTATTATTTTGAGTATTTTAGTGTATAAATAATATTTTCATTCATTTATTAAGCATTTTTTATAAATTATTTTGGTAAACTTTTGGGGTATTTAAATAATAGCCTAAATTCTTACCTATTTTTGGACCTAAAACTACCCAAACCTCAGCCTAATTACCCCAAACCTTAGCCCAAAACCAAATAACCCACTAACCCCAACCCCGTCGGTACCCATTTTAAACGACCCGCCCCAGTTTTTTTTAATCCTGGTCGTTGATCTTTCAAGATCAACGGCCCACAATTAAACCCTCCCTTTAATTAACCTAACCCCTAACCCTAACCCTCATTCCCCCTTGCCCGCCGCCTCTGTATCCTCTCATCTCCCTTCTCCCTCCTTCAGAAATCCTAGCCGCCTCCTCCATCTTCTCCAAATCCGAGTAAATCATGGACTCCCTCTCTGATTTACTTGCCTTTTATGTGTTACCTCGTTATTGTCTGCAACATTATGATGTTATATGGTACTTACCCCAATTTTCGCAAGTACCAGTACCCAAACTGGATTCCACCGCCTTCAATCTTTGAGATTTAGACGATATTTCGTCTTATGCACTCTATATGGTTCAATTCAGTGAGATCTTCGACTATCTATGCTTCCTTTTGAACTAGGGTTTGAATTTTTCCCTTATTCCTTACTAATTCTTGATTGGTATTTTTCCTTTTTCGTGTTTTACTATTCTTTTTTCCTTATTTTTGTTTAATCTACCATGTTTTCCTATTTTCTACTTTATTTTTCCCTAAATCTGACTCTAAATGATTTTTTGTATGATATTTTCCTTATTCTTTGTTTAATCTTCTGTATTCCTTTATTTTTATTATTATTTGCAAGATAATTGTTATTCCCTGTTGATTTACTAAACCCCTTTATTTTATGCCCTAAAAAATCGATTCTAATTTATTCTAGTATATCTTTCCTTATTTGTGTTTGAATAATTTGTTTTCCACGTTTACTTGTTCGATTTCTACACTATATAAACCCTCTCATGAAACCCCTGAGGGAGAGATTTTTGAACCCTAATTTCAGCTACTGTTTTTCACTACTCTCTTACTCACTCACTGTTACCCTCAAACTCTCTGAAATTATTGAATAACCTCCTCTGGTGCAAGCACTGATCGGAGCCCATTCTCGAGTCTCTTATGAACTCTGAAGCATCAGGGATTTGGGGTTTTTGCTATTGCACTCTGTATTCTTTTAATTCTACTACTGGTTAGTGTTTAAACCCTCATAATGTTTAATTTCTTTCCTTTTTTCTGCACATGTATCTGAACTTTGGTTCTACTGTGATGGTGTCTGACTTTGATGTCATTATGTTAATTGACGCATGAGAATAGTTTACAGTTCATGTCATGCTTCACTATAACTTGCACTATGTAATCTCTCATCTCCTAAGACTGATTATGTACCTTGTAGCATCTTTACATGTAATTTTGGACTTCAATATTGTGGTTGTATGTTGTTTCTACCTATTGTATTCAAATAATTCTCTAACTCTATGAGAACGCTTTTATTTGAATGAGCTTTTTACTGAATCATGCGTATATTGGAGTGCTTTGTAATACTGCCCAAAATTTGGATTAAACTTATATCTTGCTATCTTGATTTTCTAAGGGCAAACATTTTATTTTTCAACTGACTAGGTCTTTGCTCCTATGTTAACATGCTTTTCCAGTATGCCTTGGTTCATTTGCTATGTTTCTGCGATTATCAATATATGTATCTCCCCATTATATCCAAGCATTGATGGATATGGAATTAGGTCAGACTTAACTTAATTTAGGCCCTTGAATGTCAACTAGTGCAATCTAGGTATCTTTTCACACTTGTTTTCCTTTTCCTATGATATTTGTTTACGTGATGCATTACACTGAACCTTTCTGAATTTTGCTAGTCTACCTGACCAGTTATGATGTATGATCATTCTGGAAATTTCTGTCCATTCTCTTTACTTGTTGCTTTGGTATTCTAAATTCCTATTCTTAGCCAGCTGAAAGCTAGGGCTACCTAGGTTCTTTGTTGGCCTCCCTAGTGTGAGCACTACTCAGGGTCCAATAGAGGCCCTTGTGAACTCTGACACACTAGGAGCTTGGCCCTAGTCATTCCCTTGACCTCCAAACTATCCCTAATGCTCTACTTCCCACCATGTACTGTGTTTTATGTTGGTTGTTCTAAGTGATGCAATGCTTGGTGTTATGGCTCATTGAAAGGGGTATGAACTCCCCTATTGAACTGTGATCGTGTGGGTTTTTTTGAAGGCCTAAGGGTACTGTGTCAGAAGTATTGAAGGCCCAGCAAGGCTGGGTATTTAGTTGTTTATTTTTGGCCTACTATAGGCCTATCTATTGCCATGTAATATTACTACTTTGCTTATTAATTTGGGTCTGTAATAATACCTTTGTATAAACGATTGGGGTGTTAGTAAAAGGGGATGGGGTAAATTCTAATATTAATATGTGATGGGTAGATAACATGCCTATAAGATTAAATGGTGCATTGCTCTATATTATTCATCTTTGTGCACGTTGTAGAGATCATGCCATTAGGAAAACCACACACTTCCACTACTTGATTGTTGGCAAACATTCCTCAACACACATATTATTAGAGAACCTACCCATAGGAAATAAATATCGTGGAACTCCTCTCTAATTCGTGTTACTGCAGCATATCCACTAGAGATCATGCCTATAGGACTCTAATCATGTCACTTGTTCTGGTATTGCATATTTCACCTAGATAATATGCCTATAAGATTTAACAATATAATCAGGTTTCCTAAACGTTAATCATTAGAAATTCTGCCTATAGGATGCCACTACTCGCCTTAATAAATGGTAATGACGCCCCTTTTAAACACTGTTCATCACTCACTTAAGCCATTATCAAGTGTATGAGTAATTCTGAGTTTCCACTCCCTCTATTATATAAATCACCTAGGCGTAATATCTATAGGTCTGATAATTGAGGAATTTGCCTTCTCAATAAGCAGTGTGTAATAACCTATGCAATCCTGTCAATGAACCTCGCTGGCTCCAGAAATCGCTTGCATGCCTTGATGCCTATCACCTAGAAATCATGCCTATAGGGAGTTAAGTTCTTTAATCTCAAACTGCTTAATATGAAAATCTTCTCCGCGTGCATTTGTTGTGTAATTGTGGAGGTTAACAAGAGCCTTTAACTGCCTATATGTGAAGTCCAACATGTTTTGTATGTCGCCTAGTTTTAACCTTTTCTGAACAGCCTAAGTAAAGTCTAGAACCACCCAAAATAGAGGTCCAATGCCTCCTGGACCATAGGTATGGGACGGGTAGTGCACGCATAAGGTACGCCTTATAATTGAACTAGTGCGCTTTAGGTAACAACTTAAAGATAGTAATCGGGTAGCAGGAGATGATATATTGTGCCCGCTGAATAATACGAGTAAAACCCCATCTCGAGGGAGTAACAAAATATTATTTATGTTGCATGGGGTGAACCTTTAGGCTAAAAAATTTAGGACTCCCCCCCTCTTATTCCCTTTTTTTATTCAAGTGTTTGTACTTATTCAAAGTCCTTTATAATAATAAAATTTCTCAAACTTCTTGCTCTCTATACCTTTGTTTATCCGACTAATTCATATACTTCAAGTTCAGTGCCTAACATCTTCTCTTCGTGGTAATTTCGAGCCCTTACCCGATCTTTGGTGATCCAAACTAGTCAAACCTGAGTCATGTGCAAAATAGGTGCCCTAACGCACCTTAAAACCGTTAGGTGGCGACTCTCCTCTTTTAACACTTCCTTAAAAGAGTTGTCACATGTCGAAATACGATTTCGCGAGGAAAAGGGGCGCGACAGCATGGCAACTCTGCTGGGGGGATATTTAGACTCTTACCTTAGAAAATTTGGTTTATATGAATTAGTCTTCTCTGATAAACGTGCTTCCTTTTCTTTCTTTTTTTTGCTTCTACGTGAATATCTCGCTTATGTTTTCCCTTTTATTGTTGCACGCACGCCCTTCCCCTATTCTCCCTTTATTTGAATTCGTATTAATATGCAAGTATTACTAGGTATGTTGTAGTTTTTGTATGCAAGTCCCTTCCCTTCTCTTCACTTCTTTGCTCAAAATTGGATATAACATGTGTATTCCTTTTTCTAGTCGTACTTAATTGCTCCAAGTCATTTTTTTTTTTGAAAAAAATTTGCTACATCATGTCTCTCCCCACTCTTACTCCCTCGCTTACTTTATTACAATTCCCATATTGCACGAACTAACTTTTTCTTGTTTTTATTTCTTTTTATGTCTTTTAAATTTTATTTTAATATTGCATTTATTGTTTTCATCATGCTAAATGTTTGAAAACATGTCATTTATCTTTGCATAAAGGATGCGCCACATCATATTCCACTCATACCTAATTAATACCATAGCGGCCTTGATGAGTGTCCGCGCTCTTTCGAAATCACCCTTCAAAGGTTTATTTGCGGTAAAACTAGTCGATCAGCGGTGCAGTCAACGGTTCCGTGCCTTTCCCTGTCAAGTTGTCCGCTTGAGGGTACCGTTCTAGATTCTTCTAGAAATACCACTCTAATATCAATTGTGCATGCATCATGTCCAAACCTAGTATGGGTTAGAACGTTGTCCACGTGATAACTCGCTAAGGCAAGCCTTGTCCAAAGTCCGTCTGGATTTCCATAATCCAAATGGATACCATCACGATATGTGCATTATTCGGAGAAAATATGTCGGTATGTTGATCATTAATATGTAAATAGTCGAATCCGGAGGGGGGAAGGGCTAACTCTATTTGTTTTGAAGAAATGAGGCATGAAGTCCCCATGTTCGACATGGTTCAAAACATCCCACCTTTGCTGCTTGATTGGTGGGAAAACCTCTCACCAGTGACAAAAACCATGTAAAAAGGGTCCTAGGAATCTACCCTCCTTATTAGACATTCAGCCAAACAACGCATTGATTGAGGCCGCCACCATGTTTTGGGATGAGAAGAGAGTTGTCTTCCATTTTGGCGACATAGAAATGACTCCTCTTTTAGAGGAAACATGAGTCTTCACTAGGCTCCCATGGGATAGTCCTGGTTTATTGGTACCGAAAAACCGCATTCCCCGAGGTTTCTTGAAAATGATGGGTTTTAAGAAAAATGATGAATTACTTTGTTTGAAGAAGTCATACATACCATTTGAGTTCCTTTGTGAACGCTATGGGCATAGCAAGTCATACCGCTTTCACCATGATGAACTTGCCATTACTTCCTTGGGTTTGACACACACCCGGGTTTTTGTATTCGTTGTCTGTTTCCTGAGGATGTTGATATTTCCAATGAAGGGGGAAAGGATCCACACTCGCCTAGCTATGGTCTCCAGGACTTTAATGGAGGGAATTTAGGGGAAAACTTACACCATCGCCCCTATGATCTTAGCTGAGATGTACCGGGCCCTAGACCGCTACAAAAAAAGATATGGGAACTTCGAGGGTTGCAATTTGTTGCTAAAGGTATGGTTATTAGAACACTTTCAGAGAGGTGGATACCGTCAAGAACTTCCACGATGACCATGGAATGACTACATAGCCTATCATCATCCGAAAATAATACTTTTATCCCAAATAGGTTTGCGCAACCAGGAAATGCTGTAAGTTGGGTACGTTTCTTCAGTAATTTGAATGATGAAAAGGTGAATTGGATGTTTGAATGGTTCCCTAGCAGTGAGTTCATCATCAGGTCAAAATATACCACTCATCTAGTATTGATCGGGTTAAGAAGGATCTATTATTATGCTCCTATAAGGGTAATGTGGCAAGTTGGGAGAAAACAGGTTATACCTCGGGTTTCTAACATGGTCCAGTACATAGCAGATTTCAAGGGGAACACCATTCTATTAAAGTTCGAGACACAACATATGTGGAATCAAAAGATTATTGTAGAGAAAGATACCATCGAGCCAGACGGGTATCATGTCGGCCATGTGTACTTCTACCCATAATGGTTGGTAGATGATATAGCAAGAGATGTCAAGCCAGGGATTAATCTTAATAATAAGGTTATAGACGACGACGTTGAAGCACAAGTCAAATACAGGATGTTATGTAAAAGGATTTTCGAGTCTGAAGCCAGGAATTTGGAACAACATAAAGTGGACATGGAAGCAATCAATGATTGGAAAGAAATTGCTACTAAATCAACAGAGAGGTTGGAGTATTTGGAGCAGGGGTTTATGGAACTTGAGAAAAATATGAGGAAAAAGATCTCGGACTGTCAGAATGTAGAGGGCAACGAATGAGGGCATATAGAAAGGGCTTATCTGATGTTGGACATGTGCGACATGGAGAAGGTCCCTCTGGGACCAAATAGATTAGGAACAATGTTTTATTGCTTTCTAGACTCGTTTTAGGCTTTGATTGTAATAAGACAAATGACATTAGTAACTTTTTCTCATTATTGTCGTTTTAGTAGAGATTTGGTTCATTTTTATATTAATGAAATGACGCAGTTATTGGCATCAATTTTCTCCAAATCTATATGTCACTTAGTCTTACCTCGGGCACAATGAGGTCCCCAAAATTAGGATGTGAATTTATAATTCTGCAATACATGTTTAAATATCGGAAACATCTTTGTAATATTCCCTACTAACTTGGTTACCTTTTGTTTTCTTTTCTTTTGTTTATTCTCATTCTCTAAGGTTGGTTCGTGCATACTGGCATCATCAACATATCATACTAGATCCAGAGGGCATCCACCTCCTCCTACTCCAAGTGATCCCAAAAACAAAGGAAAAGCTAAAATGGATGATATGAGCGGTATCAAAAAAGACAATGCTACTCACGTAAAGAATGTCGAAACTTCAGAAGGTCAGAGTACTCCGGCACAGAATGACTTGGTCTTATGGTTGGAACAGAAAATACTGGAGTTACAAGAGGAACTTGAGCAGGTCTGGAACTTGGCAAACAATTCCCTCACCCTGAACGTCCCCGACATCAACCAACAAAATGCCTAAAACCCAGCACCTCCCCAGAACACACAAAACCAACACCCACAAAATCCTCCCGCACCTCATAAATATGCCACACCTCTTCAAAATCCTAATCCTCCACCAGTACTGACCCCTCCACAACGTCATCACCATCCAACCCAATATCCACAAACCACCACCTACCACACTTCTCAAAATTCACCACAACCTACCCCTGATCCCCAAAACTCAACCAACGACCACCACTATGCCCAAATTCCTAGTCCATCAAAGTAACCCCATATACGTGGAAACCTTATCCCACACTCCAAAACAGACCCTGTAAACACAGGAGTCCACCGAGAAGGACCTGCTCATCAAGAACATGGCGGAAGAACTCAAGAAACTTATTAGCAGAGTCCAAAGTGTCGAAGGTGGTAAAGGCGTTGAAGGTTTAAATTAAGAGGATTTGTGTATCCAACCAGATGTAAAACTGCTAGAGGGTTACAAACCTCCTAAGTTCTAAATGTTCGACAGGACAGGTGATCCGAAGGTACATTTGAGGACGTATTGTGACAAGTTTGTAGGGGTTGGCAAGGATGAAAGAATTCGCATGAAGCTATTCATAAAGAGCCTCATTGGAGACGCCTTGTCTTGGTACATCAATCAGAACCCGAAGAAATGGGTTAATTAGGTAAGCATGGCGTCCGATTTTATGGATCAATTCAGGTTCAATGTGGAAAAAGCGCCAGACGTTTTGTACATTCAGAATCTTAAGAAGAAGCCAACGGAAACTTTTCGCGAATATGCCACTCGGTGGAGATCTGAAGCTTAAAAAGTAAGGCCAGCACTGGAGGAAGAACAAATGAATAAGTTCTTTGTCCGAGCTCATGATCCACAGTACTACGAGAGATTGATGGTTATTGAAAACCATAAATTTTTGGACATCATCAAATTGGGAGAAAGAATAGAAGAAGGGATTAAGAGCGAAATGGTGACAAATTTTGAAGCGCTCCAGGCTACAAACAAAGCCTTGCAGTCAGGTGGTATTTCTAAAAAGAAAGAAGTAGGGGTAGTGATGGTGGCCCAAGGTCCAAAGTCTCCTCTCACATACCAAACACCCCCACCCACATATCAGCCTTCACCTCCCAGATACCAACAACCTGCCGCCACTTACCATACCTATAAAACCCAGCCAGTATACTACCATTCACCACCAGCCCGCCACAACTACCAAAAACCTAGACCAAATTTCGACTGCAGACCGCCCAGACTATACACCAATTGCTGAACCTATCGACCAACTGTACGAGAGACTGAAGGTTGTCGGGTATGTCACTCACATTCCCGTTGTTGCTATGGAAAATTCCTCCCAGTGGATTAATCCAAATAAGACATGCACCTACCACTCGGGCATGAAGGGTCATACTATTGATGAATGTCGCACTTTGAAGAATAAGATCCAGACATTAATTGACACCAAAGTTATACAAGAAAAAGAAGATGCACCTAATGTCCGTAACAATCCTCTCCCAGATCACAAGGGCGAGGGGGTAAATGTGATAGAAATTGATGAAGAATGGGATCTGGAAGGGTCAATTGGACTCATTTGTGAAGGGGATGAGCCTAAAATACCTCCAGCCACTCTCACACCTATCGTGGTACAGATTCAAGCACCAATTGAGGTCGAGATAGCCACACCAACTCCATTTGAGGTCGAAGTGACCACACCCTTCACCGTGACGGTAGCACCTACACCGTTCTTTAAGTCCAATGCTATACCCTGGGACTATGCTGCAGAAGCAAGAACGAAAGAAAAAGTGAAAATGGAGGAAATAGGTGCAGCACAAGGAATGACCAGAACTGGTAGAATTATACGCCCGAACATTTGGGAGGAACAAGTAAAGAAGTCACTTCTAAGCCGCCTGTCATTGAGACTTGCCCAAACAATCTTTGGAGAAAGGTGCAAGTGAGAGAATATTTTGTGGTTGATCATCTGAACAAAACCCCTGATCAAATATCCTTTTTATCATTGTTGCAGAACTCTGACGCGCATAGGAATGCGTTGATGAAAGTGTTTAATGAAGCCTAAGTACCCAATAACATTACCAGTAGGGAAATGGCCAATGTGGTAGGACGGGTATTGGAAAGCCATAAGATCACTTTTCACGAAGATGAATTATCGCCGAAGGATTGAGTCACAACAGCGCACTGCATATCACAGTGCAGTGTGAGGACAAATTCATTGTCAGGGTCCTGATAGATGGGGGTTCAAGTCTCAACATCTGTCCATTAACCACTTTGAAGAGGTTGGGTAAGGGTTTGCATGAGATACGAGCAAGGAGTATGAACGTGGAAGCATTCGGTGTGTCCCAAAGGGCCACAATTGGGGAGACCAACCTCTATGTACAGATGGGTCCGACCTGGTTTGATGTCGAATTTCAAGTGTTAGACATATATGCCACATACAATCTGTTGTTGGGACGACCTTGGATACATGCTGCTGAGGCCGTAGCCTCTACTCTACACCAGGCCGTGAAGTTCGAATGGAATCATCATCAAGTAATTATCCATGGGGACGGAAGTAATCCTATTTACACCAATCAAACTTTTCCGGTTGTTGAGAATAAAAGGAAGCTGGGTGGAGAAACATACCATCGCATCGAGCGTGTCAACGCAGTGGAGAAAGATAAATGGTGGAGTAGCAAAATAGAAAATATATTGGTATGGACAGGGTATGAGCCTGGTAAGGGTCTCGGTAAAAGTCTCCAGGGTATAACTAAACCAATACAGCTAAAGCGTCACAGCACAACCTTTGGGCTTGGAAATAAGTACACCTAGAAGGAGTATAACGATTGGCCGCCGCCATGGCGTGGTCCTTATTACCCTCTTGAGCAGCTGGTACCACATTTGAGTCGATCATTTCATCAAGCCGACATGATGTGGGGATTTGAAGAAGACGAAGTTCTAGCTGGCATAAGAAATTTGTTTTTGGAAGATGAATGCATGGACTGCAAGTAATAAGTGAGGAGCAGAAGGAAGGCCTCGTCATTCTGACAGTGGAGAAGGGAGCTGTTCTCAGGAATTGGACTGCTACACCATCAAGGTCCCGTCGAGTTCTTGGCATTATTGTTACTTATCTTGGTGAACCTGCAACTATGACATGTAATGAGACAGCGCAATATAAGAACAGTGATTAAGAGGAAATAGAAGAAGAAGAAGAAGAAGAAGATATAATAACTGAGGAAATTGTTAGAGAAGTGGAAAATTTTGAGAACAAGACTAAGTTCAATTTGGATGAAACCGAGATAGTCAATTTGGGAGATTCCGAAACAGTCAAGGAAACTCTTGTAAGCACTCACCTGTCGCCGTTAGAGAAAGGAGAGTACATCCATTTCTTGAAGGAATATGAGGATATTTACGCATGGTCTTATGATGATATGACTGGTTTAAGCACATCTATAGTGGCTCATAAACTACCCACCAACCCTATGTGTTCGTCTGTAAAGCAGAAGCTCAAAAAGTTCAAGCCGATATGAGTCTGAAAATAATAGAGGAAGTCACCAAGCAGATCAAAGCTAAGGTTCTCAGAGTGGTTGAATATCCAACCTGGATGGCTAATATTGTGCCGGTTCCAAAGAAAGATGGGAAAGTCAGAGTATGTGTCGACTATCGGGACTTAAACAAAGTAAGACCTAAAGACGATTTTCCTTTGCCCAACATACACATACTGATCGACAATTGTGTCGTGCATGAACTCTAGTCTTTTGTGGACTGCTTCGTGGAATATCATCAGATCTGGATAGATGAAGAAGATGCTGAGAAACCATCCTTTATTACGCCATGGGGAGTATACTACTACAAAATGATGTCGTTTGGCCTGAAGAATGATGGAGCCACTTACATGAGGGTCATGACAACCATTTCCACGACATGATACACAAAGAGATAGAAGTTTATGTGGACAATGTCATCATCAAATCCAAGAAGGGTACAGAACACATAGCAGACTTGAGGAAATTCTTTGATTGACTTCGAAGGAATAATTTGAAACTGAATCCCGCAAAATGTGCTTTTGGGGTTCCTGTTGGAAAGTTGTTAGGTTTCATCATCAGCCGCCAAGGAATTGAGTTAAACCCGTCAAAGGTCAAGGCTATCCAAGATTTTCCACCTCCAAAGAACAAGAAAGATGTGATGAGTTTCTTAGGGCGTCTCAACTACATCAGCCATTTCATAGCGCAATCAACGGTGATTTGTGAACCAATTTTAAAAATGTTGAAAAAAGATTCCGCAACAAGTTGCACTGAGGAATGTCAGAAAGATTTTGATAAAATCAAGGAATATTTGTCCACACCACCAGTCTTGGTCCCTCCGGAACATCGGAGACCTCTGCTACTCTATATATCTGTACTAGATGGGGCTTTCGGTTGAGTCTTGGGACATCACGACAAGACAGGAAGGAAAGAACAGTCCATATACTATCTGAGTAAGAAGTTCACACCCTACGAAGTACGGTATTCTTTGCTGGAACGCACCTGCTGTGCTCTGACATGGATAGCCCAAAAGTTGAGGCACTACTTCTGTGCCTACACCACATATCTCATATCAAGGATGGATCCCCTCAAATACATTTTCCAGAAACCCATGCCTATGGGGAAATTGGAAAAATGGCAGATACTATTGAGTGAATTTGATATCGTCTATGTAACTCAGAAAGTGGTCAAGGGACAGGCATTAGCGGATCACCTGGCAGAAAATCCTATAGGAGGAGAATACGAACCGCTAAAAATGTATTTTCCCGATGAAGAAGTATCATTTGTAGGGGAAGATATCACCGAGACCTACGATGGTTAGAGAATTTTCCTCGATGGGGTTGCAAATTCCACAGGAGTGGGTATTGGAGCTGTTTTTGTATCGGAGACAAGTCAACACTATCTGGTATCCGCAAAACTCATATTTCCATGTACCAACTATATGGCGAAATATGAGGCCTGCATCTTGGGGCTCAAGTTGGCCATTGACATGAATATTCAAGAATTGATGGTAATTGGAGGTTCAGACCTTTTGGTACATTAGGTTCTAGAATAATGGGCTACAAAGAATACCAAAGTATTGTTGCATTTGTACTATGTGCAAGAACTAATGAAGAGATTCACAAATATAGAGTTCAAACATGTCCCGAGAATCCAGAATGAGTTCGCAGATGCGTTGGCCACTCTATCTTCCATGATACAACACCCAGACAAGAATCTCATCAATCCTATTCCAGTAGGGATCCATAATCAGCCAGCTTATTGTGCTCATGTTGAATAAGAAACGGATAGGAATTTGTGGTTCCATGACATCAAAGAATACTTGGCAAAGGGAGAGTGCCCGGAGCATGCAAATCATACTTAGAAAACCACACTCCGGAGATTGTCCAACCATTTCTTCCAAAGTAGAGGAATTCTGTACAAAAGGACTCCAGATCTGGGATTATTATGGTGTGTTAACGCCAAGGAAGCATCCAAATTGCTCGAAGAGATACATGCCGAAACTTGCGTACCGCACATGAACGGTTTTGTTTTAGCTAGAAAGATACTAAGAGCAGGATATTTTTGGATAACTATGGAAACAGACTGCATCAAGTACGTCTAAAAGTGTCATCAATGCCAAGTACATGCGGATATAATACGGGTGCCACCCAATGAACTCAATGCAACAAGTGCACCTTGGCCTTTCTCCGCTTGCGGGATGGATGTCATCAGTCCAATCGAACCCGCCGCTTCGAATGGGCACAGGTTCATTCTAGTGGCCATAGATTACTTCACAAAATGGTTTGAAGTTGCATCTTACAAAGTTGTAACTAGGAAAGTCGTCGCATATTTTGCCAGGGATCGTATTGTTTGCCGATTCGGGGTGCCAGAATCCATCATCACCGACAACGCCGCCAACCTCAATAGTGACTTAATGAATTCTATGTGTGAAACCTTCAAGATCAAGCATAAGAATTCCACAGCATACATGCCTCAAATGAATGGAGCTGTGGAAGCCGCCAACAAGAACATCAAGAAAATATTGAGAAAGATAGTAGATAATCACAAACAATGGCACGAGAAGTTACCATTTTCCTTTGGGATATCGTACCACAGTTCGCACATCAACGAGGGCAACTCCCTACTTGCTGGTCTACAGCACTGAAGCCGTCATTCCAGTCGAAGTTGAAATTCCTTCTTTAAGAATCATAAAGAAAGCTGAACTCAGTGACGCATAATGGATATGAAGTCGCTATGAACAATTGTCTCTCATTGACGGGAAAAGAATGAATGCAGTATGCCATGGTAGTTAACCACCACATGGAAAACTCACGTGTTAACATAACTCAGATCTGCACGGACAACTTACATGTTATAATCCATATTCACACAACAAATCATATACAAGAATACATATTCAGGTACAATGAATATCAACTACATATTCATGGACTGATATAAGTGACATGCTAAAGTGTTGACATGTGTGAAGTGTGCTACCACAGTTCTAGTCAGGCGATTACACCACAAGAATAGCAACTACACCACAAGAATAGTAACTACCACGTTTGAATAGGAGATTAACCAACAAATAAACTTTAACATGATTCTAATAGTTCATAAAGGGAATACAACATAAGAATTATGATAAAATGAATCTAAGCAACTGACTCAAGGCATAAAATAGCCTAAATACTNCCCCCGAGCATGGATAATACCATGTGTATGCACGTGAGCTCAATCCTCTCATATGTGCATCACCCATAGCACGTAACTATCACTAATAACTCAGGCAACTAGTTCCTTAACCAAGTTTAGGTAAGATACTTATCTCAAGCAAGCTTGGATAGGTAGCATACTTACCTCAATCAAACTCTGGACGGCTTGAAAGCCAAAACAACTTAATAATATCAATAGAAGCCATGAAAAATAACCTCAAACAATAAATCTATGGTTTTTATACAAATAAACCCCGGCCCGCACCTCGGAACCCCAAAAAACTCATAAATTTCGAACACCCACTTCAACACGAATCCAAATATATGTAGTTCTTCCAAATCCGACCTCAAATCGATCCTCAAATTATCAATTTTCACTATCCAAAACTATAGTCAAAATCCCCCAAATCTTACCTTTAATTCACCAATCAAACGCTAAAACCAAGGTTGCAATTATGAATGTTAAATAAATCCGAGTAAAAAATACTTATCCCAATCCAAATCGTGAAAATCCTTTCTAAAATCGCCCAAATCCAAGCTCTAGATCTCAAAATGTGTTAAAATAACCAAAACCCTTGAAATAGAGTACTTAAGTGATTATTTCCAGTGATACCCTTTTGCGATCACGGGACTAACTTCACGATCGCAAAGCACAGCCAAACTCTGCCTGAGAAAAAACCTATGCAAATGCGAGGACTTGGTCGCGAACTCGAATCCTACCACCGTTGAGCTTACGCGAACACGGTCCTTCACACGTGACCGCGAAGGCTAAAATCCTGACACCCCAACCGGCCTTCTCTTCTACACAAACATGACTCCCGAAACGCGATCGTGAAGGCCACACCCCTATGATCCACGAACACGACCACTCCATCGCTAACACGAAGAAACAACCTCGCATGAAACCAAAATGCTCTCTGCGATCGCAATACACCATCAGCAATCGCGAAGCACACCAGAACATAAGAAAACTAGCAATTTCAAAACATGATGAAATGGTCTAAAACCCATCCGAAACATATCTAAGGCCCGCTTGACCTCGTCCAATCACACCAACCAATCTCAAAATATAATACAGGCCTACTTGATGCCTCAAATCAAACAAAACAACATCAAAACCACGAATCACACCTCAATTCAAACATAAGGAACTAATCAAATTTTCCAAATTGAAAAATTACATCGAACATGCCTAAACAATTCGGAATGAATTTGCATGCAATTTTCAAATGACACAACGGACCTATTCCAATTTTCAACTCCCGGAACCACAATCTGAACTTGATAGCATCAAAGTCAACTCTCAATCAAACCTATCAACCTTCCAAACCTTCAACTTTTCAACATTCACCAAATAAAATCAAATTGACCTCGGAACCTACAAATCCAAATTCAAACATTTGCCTAAGTCCAAAATCACCATAAAAATCCATTGGAACCATCAAATCACCATTCTGGGGTCATCTATACAAAAGTCAAACTTCGATCAACTCTTACAACTTAAGCCTCTAACCTTAGAACTAAGTGTCCCAATTCAATCTAAAACTCTCCCGAAACCAAACCAACCACCCAGCAAATTATATAATCACAAATACACATATGTAAAGCATCAAATAAGAAAAATTGGGCTAATATACTCAAAATAATTGGCCGGGTTGTTACAAACATTTATTCACATTGAAGACTTAAGTCAAAGAAACTAGTTCTTTGAAATTAAGTATATACCTCATCTTCATTAATTATTGAGTCCATAACCAAATTGTGGTCTTTCTAGACACAAACGACGAAAACATATGAAAAAAATAACTGATTACCATTTTATATACAGCGTTGCGTTAAAGTATATCACGATAAATATATGAGCTATACTCTGTATTGCATTTTAATGCATAGCGCATTAATAATGTGCGCTATACAGATGCATGCTACTGTCCTTTTTTTTAGGACAGAAAGATTCTCTTTCCATAATAGATTCTACCAGTGTATCTACCAAGGATTTAATTCATATATATATTGATTGATTGTGTAAAATGTTCTATATTAATATATATCTGAGTGAAATCCACAAGCATTTACTTCCTTTTCACCTCTCGTCATATTTAGAAAATAGTTGCTCCCCTCTTGTGCAATTACTCTCTCTGTTTCAATTTATATGAATTTATTTTCTTTTTAGTTCGTGCTAAAAAGAAAGACACATTTTCCTATTTGAAAATAATTTATATTTATGTAATGATTTATAGCCAAACAAAATATATGTACATCATTTTATATTACAAATTAAAAAGTCTTCTCATTTTTCTTAAACTCCGTTCCAGACAAATAGGTTCACGTGGAGTATTTTCTATTGGGTAAACGTTAGTTTGATTGTTCAAATATAAGAGCTATTAGAGTATTTACCAAGTAAAGTTGGCTTGACTTTATTGACTACTTAACCTTTTTCATACTGAAATTATGCGTTTGCTGATAATTATATATGTTTTGGACTCTGTTTACTAGTGATATATATGCAGATGTCATCAGAGGGACCAACTCACAATGAGTTCGATTTTGAGTTTTTAGGTAACGCAACTGGTGAACTATACTATGTACAGACCAATGTGTACGTAAATGGTGTGGGTAACAGAGAACAAAGACTGAACCTTTGGTTAGACCCATCCAGGAATTCCACTCCTATTCCATCTAAGGTAAAGGCTTAATAATAGTGACTCATCTATCCTAAATTATCTGTTAAAGTTTTTTTTTTTCATTTGTAATAACAAAATCACATAACAATATATATGACACTTAGAAAGGTCATTCAATTAAAATTTTCTAAATTTTTTATTATCAAATACCTATTTTACCCTCTAAATTATCAATTCTTTTAACTTTTTAAATATTATAAGTTTTTTTCTCTTTTTAATCTACACCGTGGACTTGCCTATAGAAAAATATATATATTTATAAAATAAAAAATAAAAAATTGAGTTTTCGGCTCATATAATAACGGAATAATAATATAGTTGAGCATAATTTTCAAATATATATAATGTTTATTATAAAAATACCTTTATTTAAATAAATTTTTTTTTAATTATGTGCATAGAATATACATTTTACAACCTTTATTTTTTTCACTCTCAAGTTAAATAATTTTTTTATTTTCTGTTGTTAATACTAACATTTTGCCCAATCAATCAATATATATGAATTAAATCCTTGATAGGTACACTACGTAAAATTTATGATGGAAAGAGAATCATTCTGCCTCCAAAAAAAGGACAGTTTATTCTTTGTAGCATGCATCTGTATAGGCATTAAAATATAAATATTCCATTTAGCGTATATATTTATTGCGCTATATTTTAATAGATAAATATTCTGTTAAGATATAACGCGGTAAATAATCGCATTATATTTTAAATGATAGTCAATTACTTTTTTTTTTTTTGCATATTTTTACCTTGTGTGAATCCAAAAAAAATACAATTTCGTTCTGGACTCTTGATTATTACGTTAGCTAGTTATACTGCCACGTCATGAAAACCAGTTTCTTGTCCTTGATCTTATCCTTGTCATAAAACGTAATCATAAATGCGACAGGTTCCTAGACCCACTAACTACACGACTCTGCCGTGCAGCCTAAGCCTATTAAAATTGCCAGTTTTAAAATTCAAAATCTTGAATGTATCTTTTTTCGAGTCCGGAATATGGTCTTTTTGAATAAGTATGACATAAATATATATTTTTTTTTAAAATGATTATTCTATATTTAACGTGATTTTAAACCGTGCTATACTTTAATAGTATTTTGACCGTTAAAGTATAGTGCAGTTTAAAACCGCGTTATACATATATAACGCATTTGTAAACAGCGTTATGCTGACTTGATGAGACGGATAGGTATAGCGCCTTTAATAACCGCGTTATTTATGTATAGCGCAATTATAAAGCGCGATATACCTGTTTTGTGGGCCCATCAATAAGTCCCCAGCGTTTATCTGACATAACAATAATTCAGATGGGTATAGCACCCTTTAAAAGAGCGCTATACCTCAAAAATTCAGCCCCCGAGCTAGGCATTGCCTTATTTAAAGGCGTTAGTATTTTACAAAAATTCATTCAAAAAATATTCTAACTGAGCGAAAAATAAGAGTTTTATTATATTGGGGAGGAGGGGTGAGGTTGTGATGGCGAATAACTCTGTGAGCTGTAGTATCCACAGTGTCATGTTAAATTGCCACTTACAATGGAGTACGATAGATTGGTATCGTTGTTATGTAATAAAATGAGTGTGAGGAAACGTTCGGTGAACCTTAAAGTAACCGGAAGTTATCTGTATTTCGTCACTCCGCAAGGGGTTGCTTGTTACGCTGAGTTTAACATCGACGATGATGAAACTTTGAGGGATTTTTTTAGGACTTCGGATGAATACCGGGAATTTCTTGTAATAAAAATATTGGAAATATACGTCAAGGTTGAAGATGTTCCCAATAATGAGGTTGTGCATAGTAGGGATAACCTCCAGCCATCGGGTGGTTATTCTAGAGCAGTTTTTGCCGGACAGGTTCCGGAGGAAAGAGTTTGCCTTTATTTAAACTTATCATCACCGGTGAATGAGCAGCGAGGAAATAATTTCCCTTCTTCTTTACATAATCCACAAGACGAGTGGTAAACTTCAATTTTCCTTTGTGTTACGATGTATATTTTTGTTGTATTGAATATGTATTAACGCTCATATATTCCACAGGGGGTACCGGCCATATATGGAGTAAGTGGAGTGATATAGCTATATGAAAAGCATTTATTAATTTTAGTAGCTTATTATTTTATTGTTTGTGTAGTGAAAACGAGCAAGTTGAACCACCTGTGCTCACTCAATTGCCCGAAGATGACATATTAAATCGGGATCTGGCAGATGCACAGAGTGAGGAAGATAACAATGAATATCACAACAATGCCGATGATTCCGAAGACGACACACCCTTCCCTCGTGAGGATGGTGATGAGGAGGAAGAGAATGAAGGACCTGATTTAACGAGAGAGTATGCTCCACCCCACGTTAGACCAAGAGTGTACGAGTCCTAACTGTCGTTTTCAAGGAAGATTTCCTACCTTGATAACTTGCCAAGCATGCCGGATGTGGATGCTCTCACAAGGGATTTTAATGAAATTCGGACAACGATGTGGGATGATTCTAGACCAACGGTGCTGGCAAAGGGCATGCTTTTTCCTGATAAAGCGCGCCTAAGCAGGGCAGCGAAAATGCACAACGTAAAAGAGTGTCGTGAAATAACGGTATGGGAGTCAACTCCGGAGGTATACAAGGTTGTTTGCCGCAGATGGTTTATGGGTTGTCATTGGATGCTGCGTGCGAGCAAGAAGAAAACAGGTTTGTGGCAAGTGGGTAAATACACTCCTAACCACAGATGTGAAATGGACACATTCAATGAGAATCACTTCAACTTGGATATTGACTTGATTTCTCTTGACCTTATTCCACACCTTGAAGCGTCCATGAGGTATAAAATCAAAGAGTGCATTACATCAGTCCACCAGGAATATGGCCATACCATTACCAAAACATAGGCATTTCTCGGGCGAAAACGTGCGTTTGAAATTATTTATGGTAACTGGGATAAGTCATTTACAGCTCTACCCAGGTACATGGCCGCACTGCAACACTTTAACCCCGGGAAGGTTGTTGAATGGAAGCTTAAGCGGAGTCCGAAAAAACCAGAATATATATTCAACTACCTGTTCTGGGCATTTAAACCAGCAATTGATGATTTTCCGCATTGCCGGCCAATAATATCCATAGACGGCACTCATGCCTATGGAAAGTATGATATGAAGTTGTTGATACTCGTTGCAGTAGATGATAATGGACAAATATTTCCTCTAGCTTTTGCTATTTGTGCCAATTAAAGCCAAGAGACGAGGAAGTTGTTTTTGAACCATTTGAAAGAGCAAGTTGTCAAATAGCGTTCCGGTATTTGTCTAATATCTGATGGGCATTGTGGTATCTTAAGTTCTGTAAAGAACTTGCCTGCATTGCAAGAACCTTATGCCTACCGCCGTTACTGTGTGAGGCACTTGAAGGCCAATTTCCAGAGGGCTCATCCCAACAAGGACCTGCATGATTTGATGTGGATGGCAGCAATAGACCACCAAGAGCATAAATTCCGGAGGCACATGGAATCTATCAGGAAGGAAGACGAGAGATCCTATCATTGGTTGATGCGACACGATCTTCGCAAGTGGACTTTGCATGCGAATGGTGGAAGAAGATGGGGAATTCTGACTACAAACATGTCAGAATCTTTCAATGGGTTATTGAAGTCGGCAAGAGGATTGCCTGTCACTGCCATGGTGCGGATGTCGTTCAAGTAGATAGAGGAGAGGTTTGTTGAAAGGGATGCAGCTGCAACATCATTGATGGAAAGGGGTGTTGAATTTATGCCACTGTCGATGAATAGATTTGAGAAATACAGGCGGCGAGCATATTGGCATTCATTTTTGCAGTATAATCATGACATAAATGTTTTTGAAGTTCACACCGCTATCTATCAAAATCGGGGGAATAATGTACATACCATAAATGAATCTAGAAGGTTGTGCTCTGGTGGGAAATGGTCCATCTACCACATGTCGTGCTCACATGCCATGAGGTGCTTTCAACATATTGGTTTAGGGCCAACCAACTACGTTGATAAGCAATATAATGTTGTTGCTTACTTAAACACCTATAGTGGGCAGTTGCAACCAGTAGGTGCTGAGCATTATTGGCCGCCGGAACCATTTAAAATGGTGTGTAACAAGGACTATCTGCGTTGAATACAGGTGTAGAAGAGAACGCGTATACGGAACCAAATGGATGTTAGCGATACCGTTTATGCACGCAAATGTGGTATATGCTCGCAAACAGGACACGACCGTCGAAAATGTCCTTCGGCTGGTTTGGGTGGCGGTGGTAATCAAGCTCGTGGTGGGTGTTCTTCTAATGTGCCCAACTATCAATGAGTTTATGTTGTAATAAGTAGCTTTTTGTTTATGTTGGAAGATGTATCAAATAAATTATGTTTCCATTGTTGTTAAATCTTATTGATATTTAACATTTTCCAGTTGAGTAAATTAATACGTTTCTCCCTCCCATTCATGTAATAAAAAATAGTATTGGATTAAAAACGGAAAAATATGTGAATATATTTGATAAATATAGTTGATAAATATAGCGTGGTTAAATACGACGTTATGTGTGTTGTCTTGTCAAACTGAAAAGTTGCCCGCTTAAGAAAAAGTTGTTTTGTATCCGACATAATCTTTTACACGCAAAGAATAACGCGGTTAAATACTACGTTATGTGAATATATATAACACAGTTAAATACTATGTTATGTGTGTTGCCTTGCCTATAAATAAGCGCATTCTAGTTATTTTTTGCGCTTAACAATAACCAATAGCAAAACTTTCCATAAAAGCAATGTTTTTTTACGCTTTAACAAATGTATGAACGCCTTTATGTACCAAGGTGCGAGTGCGGCAAAAAATGCATAATGAAGGAATGTTGGGATGATGGTGAAGTTGGACTCCTCTACTGGATGTGTGTGAACAAGTTTTATAGTGTTCCCGACGAAATTTTTTACAATTTTGAAGTATGGATTGATGATCCCTGTAATCAGGAATGCTACAAAGAATCTTTGCAGTTTCTTCATAATTTGACCTTAAAATAGTGGGAATATGAACGAGAATATAAACGAGAAATTGTGGAGTTGAATGAGAAACTGAAAGAGACAGAATTGGAAAAAAATAAGCTGGAAGATTAATTTAAGTGGTTGGAGCAGAAAATAATGGGCGGCAGTGACTAAACAATGACATGTATGTGTTGAGTGTACTACTTTATCTTTATATTTCCCGTGTCATGTATTTTCATTAGTTGTACTGAATTTAATTATGTTAAGTTGCTATGTTTGTGTTTGTGTTGTAGTATTAAAATAAAGAAGGAACGGGAAAATAAAAACATAATGTGCATATTATGTAAGCATAACAATTGTTATTATTATTCACATAAAATAATATTTACATAAAATACAAAAAAATAATCAATGCGTCCCACATCATGTGCTTCAACGCAGCCGTTGGCCTGAGGCGCATCCCATCCCGCCCGACTGCGCTATCAGGATCATCCTCATCACGTCGCCTCTTTATAGCAGGATGCGCTGCAGCATGATCATCAGTGGTGCTGGTAGGATCGGTAGAAGGGGTCGTCGGTCCAGTAGAAACATACAGAAGAATAAGTCAGCTCAGTATAGGAAAGTATATATTATGTCACAACAATTTAGATTGTCTTACCATGGTCTCGTCGGGCTCCCGAATAATCATCCGTCACAGCAATTTCAGCATCGCACGAAGGGGCCTCCGTGACGGGCGGGGATGAAGCCTTAATAAGGAAATTAATAAAGTTATGGAAAATAAATGAGAAAAGTAAAAACAAATTTAAATTTAATAATAATAAAACCATACTTGCGCCTGTGATGATGAGGCATAACTCAGTCGACGCCCACTATCCAAATCTCAATTCGGCCGATCCTCAACAGCGGTCGATGGGCCTGGAAAGTATGAATCCCAATCCTCTCCGATAAGGTCCGTGCCCGTGATCAATAATGGACCTGACGGGGTCACCTGCGAAGTCCCTGGAGTGAGCTGCATACCAAGGCTGTATGGTGGCATGCTGCTGGGATACTCTTGCAGCTCATGTAGGTCACCCGGCAGATCAGCATCAACATCATCAACAGGGGCCTCCACGCCCCCTTGCTGGGGACCACCTCCTCGCCGCCCACCACGACCCCGTGTGGCACCCCTGTCTCGTTGGGCACCCCCATCTCGAGGGGAAGCCTGCCTCGTGGGGCAACCCTGCCTCGTTGGGAACCCCTACCTCGTGCGACACCCCTGCCTTGCTGGTAATGCTCTGGTGCCACATAAGCAGGGTGGTGTCCCAAGCATTGGTCCTCTCGAGCTCGCTGCAGTGTCTGGGAAGCCACCTCTACAAGTTGCCGGTCGTAATCGTGCAAAGAGGCCGCTCCCTCACCGGCATGTTGTTGCATCTGCAATCCCATCTGGTAGACTATATGTAGTCCAATAGCCTACACAGCGTATAAAATATAAACTATAGATATTGCACTAAGTTACAGTTATATAGTTAATAATAACAGAAAACATACCAGGGCCTCGTGCCGCCCGACGTATAGAACGTACCGACCGCCAGCTTGATGAATGGGATTCCCGAAAAAAAGTCGGGTAACGCGACGGTACCAGCGCATATAAAGGTGAATAGTCTCCGTCTGGATCTGTGAAAGGGGAGGCGAAATCAGGTAAGCTCGCTGGTCCCAGGTATGGACCTGCGCCTCTAGCCATGCTACATATGCGTCGTCCTCCCTGGAACGATCATCCCGCTGATGATGTGTAGCCTCCCATGTAGCCCCCCTCGGTATATACTGCAGACGGCCAAACTGCCGAAGTGCCCGCTCCGTGGCATGATAATCCACAATATCGAGGCATATCAGCGGGACGGAAGTGCTCCAAATCAGTCGGCCAACCGAGCAATAATCGGGCAGGCCACCTATCAAGTCATCGATGTATGGCATCCAGATGAACTATCAAATAACAACAGAAAACTTGAGTATGCGCAACACATGTGAAGTTATACCAAGTAATTTTAGGTACACATTTACCTGTGCGCCCTCCAGCATTTCCACACATCCTTGCAAGGGGGAAGATTATGTCGAACATCGTAGCTCGTACATATCCATGCCGGAGAACCCACCTCCTAGATAGAGGGAGAAACGGAGGTGGTACATCTGGAGGTAATGGTGGTAGAGGTGGCAGCAACTGCACGAACCGCTCCCAGTCCCAAACCTAACATACAAAGTTGATGTAAAGTTTAAGATAAACTTTGACTAGATAGAATTGGAAGGAATGAACAGAGGTATTCGAATATGTTGTCACCTGTAGAAGCGGCAAAAATCCACATAGGTCATGTTGGGTGCCCATGCTCGCCCGACACAGATGCATGAACATGTAGGCAAGAAAAGCAGCACCCCAGCTGTACTGAGGTAAATCATCTAGCAGTTGAATATCGTGAAGAAATCGCAAGCTGACTAGGTTCCCCGAAGTATTCTGGAACAAGACCCCACCAAACAGAAGGAGCAGCAGCAACCTCGTATACCGGTGAATATGTAGATGAGGTGTCTCGCCGGTGATGTCGGGGTGCAATATGTCCAAATGTTGTCTAATAGCTGTCAAACTCATGCGACTGGCCCCTGAGTATGAAGTCTCATCCTGTGACGTGAAGCCAGTGAACTACAGCAGCATGTCCAAATACTGGCCACGCGTTATCTCACTCATGCCCTGAGGCAATGCAACGGGCAGTCCATCAACGGGAAGCCCATATAAAACCTCCACGTCCTGCAACGTGGTGGTGGCATCGGCAATGGGTAGGTGGAAAGTGTGTGTCTCCAATCGCCATCGCTCTATCAGGGCCGTGATCAAGGACAAGTCGAGTTGCAGCCGCCTGATCTCAAAAATCCTGTAGAAGCCCGTATCCTGCAGGCGCTGGACTACACGGGGATGGAGAACTCTGTCCCTTATAAAATCCCACAAGTCGTCCACTCTCCTAGTGTAGATAGTCTGGGCCAATAGCTCTCCTTCCCATACGTAGGCGGACCTATGGTCGCCCTATAACACTAATAGCTCATCGGAGACAGGTCCGGGATGCATAGGCAGCACGTCCATGTCGTCTACTGTAAATTAAACAATATTAATTGTATGTTTGATCTGTAAATTAAATATTACTTTTTATCATATTTAATTGGACAGAGTATATTTATGGGTTTCAGGCTCGATATTTGAGGCACAGTAGCACCAACCTATCATGAATTGTCATGTGTATCAATTTTAAAATTTTTATAATTTTGTGTGTTTGTTTTATAAATTAAATAATATTTTTTTGTAAATTGGACAGAGTATATACCTATGGGGTTCAGGCTCGATATTTGTGGCCCAATAGCACCAACCTATCATGAATTGTTATGTCTGTCAATTTTAATATTTTCATAATTTTGTGTGTTTGTTTTATAAATTAAATAATTAATTTTTGTAAATTGGACAGTGTATATAGTATGGGTTTCAGGCTCGATATTTGAGACCCAGTAGCACCAAACTATCCTGAATTCTTATGTGTGTCAATTTCAAAATGTTTATAATTTTTTGTGTTTGTTTTATAAATTAAATAATTAATTTTTATAAATTGGACAGAGTATATACCTATGGGTTCCATGATATTTGAGGCTCAGTAGAACCAACCTATCATGAATTGTTATGTGTGTCAATTTTAATATTTTCATAATTTTGTGTGTTTGTTTTATAAATTAAATAATTAATTTTTATAAATTGGACAAAGCATATACATATGGGTTCTAGGCTTGATATTTGAGGCCCAGTAGCGCCAACCTATCATGAATTGTTATGTGTGTCAATTTCAACATTTTCATAATTTGGTGTGTTTGTTTTATAAATTAAATAATTAATTTTTGTTAATTGGACAGAGTATATACCTATGGGTTCCAGACTCGATATTTGAGGCCCAGTAGCACCAACCTATCATGAATTGTTATGTGTGTCAATTTTAATATTTTCATAATTTTGTGTGTTTATTTATAAATTAAATAATATTTTTTTGTAAATTGGACAGAGTATATACCTATGGGTTCCATGCTCGATATTTGAGGCCCAGTAGCACCAACCTATCATGAATTGTTATGTGTGTCACTTTTAATATTTTCATAATTTTGTGTGTTTGTTTTATAAATTAAATAATTAATTTTTATAAATTGGACAGAGTTTGTGTTTCATCTATCAGTATAAGAAATACTTAAAACTACAGAGATTCTACACTAAGCTCTACATTTTACTACGCTAAAAGGCTCTACATTTTACTACGCTAAAAGGGCACTAGTCTTTAAGCAAATAAATAGTCTAAACTAAATATAAACAACAAATACATTTTAATCACATAACATTCACGAAAATACATATAAAACATTAAAAGATATTTATTAAAATTTTTATTAACCAAAAATAATAATTTCTCAATTTTTATATATTATTTTAGAACACCAATATCTTAGTCCGGATAAATGTAACATACTAGTTTCGCAAACAAAACGCAAAACAACATGGAACACGTTAATGACAACTAATATGCATTATATACGAGTTTCGACATAAACTAAATCGGAATACCTCGATTTATGTTTTTCGGAAAGTCGATTAGTTGAAAATTTGAGTCCGAAACAGTGAAACCACAACAGTACAATGCTTTGCTACGATGTGGGACCTACGTTCTTATCATTTTGTGTGACGGGTGGGGCCCACTATAATTTTTTTTTGGAGAAAAATTAGGGAGGGGGAGGGGACCGCTGTTGTGGAGAGGGATTATAACATTCAAATCATGCCCCCCTTTTATTTAAGTTGGCGTTTGGACATAAGAATTGTAAAATTTCAAAAATTGTGAAAAATTTTCAAGTGAAAATGGTATTTAAAATTTAGAGTTATGTTTGGACATAAATTTCAGCTTGGGTTGTTTTTGAAGTTTTGTGAGTGATTTGAGTGAAAATTTTGAAAAATAACTTTTTGGAGTTGTAGGCATATAAAATTTATTAGAATTAAATTTATTAAATTATTTGAACTATATTTAAATTCAAGATATATTGGTCCAAATAAATATTATGGGCTAATATAATTGAATTAATTATATAAGTCCAAAATATATGGATTAAATAAATAAGACTTAATCCATTGAGCTAGCCCATTTAATTGGGGTAAAGTGATGAGCCCACTTCATTAAGCCCAAGATATCATCTTCCTAGAGGCCCAGTTTGGTGCCACGTGTCAAATGATGTGGCACGCCAAGTCAAACGGAAGAGACAATAGGATCATCCCATGTGTCAAAATGACAAGGCATGTCAAGTCACACTAGAGGGCCAATGAAACCGCACCACGTGTGAAAGTGACATGTTCTGGCCAATCAAATGCGGCCATGTCACACTTCAATTTGATTGGTCGGAAAGAGTTTGTACTTATCAGAATTCCTCCTTTCCACAACTATAAATAGGGATCTTCATATGTAACGACCCGATCGGTCGTTTCGAGAGTTTAGCACCGTATTCCCCATTTCTTCTTCATTTTGTGTGCTACAGCTATTTTATGTTGTGTTAGGTTGATTGGTTCGGGTCCGAAGTGGCTGTGGAGAGAAATGAAACACTGAGTCTCTTGAGTTGGTTAAATAGTTTGAAAAGTCAACCGAAAGTTGACTTAGGGTTATATGGTCTCGGAATGTGGTTTTTATGATTCAGATAGCTTCGTTAGGTAATTTGGGATTTAGGAGTGTGTTCGGAATGTTAATAAGAGGTCTGTGGTAGAATTAGGCTTGAATTGGCGAAATTAGATTTTCGGCGATTTCCGGTCGGCAATGGAAATTTTCTATCGGGGTCGGAATGGAATTCCAGAAGTTTGGATAGGTCCGTATTGTCGTTTGGGATGTGTGTGCAAATTTTAGGTTTTTCGGACGCGACTTGAGTGGTTTCAGCATCGTTGGCGAATTTCTGAAGTTTGGAAATCCTTAGGCTTGAATTTTGGATTAACTCGGTGTTTTGATGTTTTTTTGGGTGTCCCGAAGGTTCGAATAAGTTCGGGTGATGATATATGACTTGTTGGTACTTTTGGTTGAGGTCCTGAGGGCTTCGGGATGAATTCGGATGGCTAACGGAAAGATTTGGATCTTAGTTTAAGAAGTTGTAGTTGCTATTTCTGTCATCCGCACTTGCGGATTAGGGACCGCAGGTGCGATGCCGTAGATGCATGAGGCGAGGCCGCAGATACGGAGAGTGAGGGGCTGAGGCAATTTCCGCAGGTGCGCACATTGGACCGCACCTGCGAGACCGCATATGCGGCTATTGACCGCAGAAGCGGACTTCCCCGGGTTAAGTGAAAACTGTACCTGCGCGATGGATTTTCCGCAGGTGCGGCGCCGTAGGTGAGTTTTTTGGGGCCGCAGGTGCAAGTGTTCTGGGAAGAACCTATATAAGGTTGCCTTCGCGAAATTTGGTCATTTTTCCACCACTTGTGTTCGGGCTTGGAGCTCTTTGAGAGGATTGGAAGAGGGATTCGAGGGGTAACACCTGAAGGTAATGTTTTTGAACTCAATACTCGATTCTATGATGATTTCTAACTGATTTGACATGAAATTTATGGTAATTAAGGGTTAAATTGGGGGGGGGGTAGGGCTTGAAATTTGGAGACTTTGATTTGAGGATTTGAGGGGCCGTCTGTTGCCGGATTTTGATATATTTGGTATGTATGGACTCGTGAAAGTGTAAGAATTCTAGCTTTGTGGATTTTATCGGATTCCGAGACATGGGCCCGGGGGTCGGGTTTGGCCAATTTCGAGATTTTTGATGTAATTTGAGTATTTTCGAGTAGGCTTTATTCCTTTAGCGTATATTGATGGTATAAATCTGATTTTGAATAGATTCGGGGCGATTTGAGGCCGAGTAGTGGCAAGGGCATCGACGAGTAGATTTTCATCCGGTTTGAGGTAAGTAATGATTGTAAATCTTGTCCTGAGGGTATGAAACCCTGGACTTCACCTTGTATCACTATTTTGGAGTGGCGCACATGCTAGATGACGAGCATGTGGCTTACACTGTCGAGGGATTGTGACTCGGTCCACCCCGTAGAAACTATTAAGTTGCGTATTTGACTAAGAAATCATATGATATTTTATGTTTTAGAGATATTTACTATGTTTTGGGCCGAATGCCGTATTTGGGTCTCGTGCAAAGTTATTTGGACCCTTAGGGGCTTTTTACTACTATTTCCTCACTATGTTGATTTAAGATTCGTACTCAGTCATGTTATGTTTTACTGATTTTTGAAACTCAGTCTTATTTACTCCATTTGATGCATAAAAAGGATATTTTGGGTTAAGCACGCTGTTTTACTGATAGCCCGAGTGGCTTGAGAGGTTTCTGACTGAGTGAGGCCGAGGG
This sequence comes from Nicotiana paniculata, assembly GCA_005239505.1. NCBI lineage: Eukaryota > Viridiplantae > Streptophyta > Magnoliopsida > Solanales > Solanaceae > Nicotiana > Nicotiana paniculata. The sequence goes on along the minus strand of ML303543.1, from coordinate 2,037 downwards.
CCTGTGTTGTGAGGAATATATATGGATCGGGCTGCACGCCGCAGCGAGATATGTTGGATCGAGCTGCACGCTGCACGCTGCATTGAGATTAATGGATCGGGCTGCACGCCGTAGCGATATTGGGTCGGGCTGCACGCCGCAGCGATATAGCATTTGGGCTGTAGGAGCCCCTCAGGAGTCTGTACACCCCCAGTGAGCGCAGGTACCTACTGAGTGCGAGTGTCGAGTGATTGGGAGGCATGAGTGGCTGTGAGGTTTCCCGAGGGGCTGATTATGAGTGATGGTGAGGTATGCTGAGGGACTGATTCTGAGTGATGTTATGCCCGAGGGGCGATTTATGAAATATGTTTTTGCCCGAGGTTTTTTTTATGATTTTTATCATTTGTACACTAAACTTCTTTAATGTTATATTGAAATTGTTGGCAAGTATATTTTCAAATGATTTTTACTGAAATCGGCTTTTAAGCGTGATGATTTAAAAGTATACAATGTTGGAAAGAAAGACTGTGCCTCTTGTGATTTGATGACCTGATTTTATGTGTTTCTTACTGCTCGGACCTTATTTACTTTCATTACTACTGAGTTGGCATACTCATATTAATCCCCGCACATTGTGTGCAAATCCAGGTGCTAGGGCGGAGTGATATGTTTACCTGTTCCAGAGATTTCTCGGAGATTTGCGAGGTAGCTGCACGCGTCCACATCCCTGCTTTCTCCTTCTTACTATTATAGAGTTTATTTTCCAGACTTGTATATTTTCTTTAGATGCTCATGATCAGTGACTCCGGGATTTTGGGTTGTATATATTATTCGGCATATCTTAGTCTGTTTAAAAATGCTTAAATGAACCTTTATAAATTATCAGCTTAGAAATGATATAAACGGAAGGTTCTTTATGTTTTGAGTATTGAATTGGCTGGCCTAATATCGCGATAGATGCCATCACGGCCGGGGGTAATTTTGGGTTCATGACATCATAACTCAAAATAGACATCAGAAGTTATAACAAGAAGCAAGAGGGAGCTCGTAGATCAAACGCCGCAAATTTCTCCACAAGTTTCAAGAAATCAAGTTCGAGTTCAAGAAATCAAGTTCCAACTCAAGAACGAAGAACAAATCAAGGTCAAGTTCAAGCAATCAAGCTCAAGCTCAAGCTCAAGAACAAGATCATCGTTCGTGGCGACAACCACATATTCAAGATCAAGCTCAAAGGCCCTTGAATTTATTTACTATTGAAAAGAAGAATCGGAGGATTCATAGAGATGGTAACACTCAAATACTTAAAATCAAATACTACAATTATTGAAATATTTTTCAGTCTCGATTATTTTTTCCTGACGCAAATTTATTGTCTACAAATTCTAGCACGCAGTGGAACAATATCTACCTCTCATTTCTTTATTTTCAAGTTCAAGAACAAGATCTAGCAATTCGACCATGGAAGGAGAACTTGCAAATTTGACCAAAGCACTTGAGAAGTTGACCAAGTATATGGATGATCGAGATACTCGCCTCGAAAAGTTAGCAAGTGAGATTGAGATCTTAGTAGAAGAAAAATCAATTCAAGCACCTATGGAGCTTTTCGAAGATAAAGAAGGGGTAGAATACATTGCGAGGCAAACAATCGTGGTCAAAGAGATCCAAGTTTCTTCAGAAGGTCTAATTCATGTTGATCAATTGAAGCACTTCATCATGGGGACAATTGAAGATAAAATTGGTCCTCCGATTAAATCTTCCCTCGCATATGCAAAGTCATACACACAACGAATTGATAACTTGAAAATGCCTACTAGATATCAACCTCCAAAGCTTCAACAATTTGATGGAAAAGGAAATCTCAAGCAACATGTGGCGCATTTCGTAGAGAAATGCAACGATGTTGGGACTTATGGTGATCATCTTGTCAAACGATTTGTTCCTTCTTTCAAAGGTAATGCATTTGATTGGTACACAGATCTCGAACCTGGTTCTATTGATAGTTGGGAGCAGTTGGAGCAAGAGTTTCTCAATCGTTTCTATAGCACAAGACGCATCGTA
>ML303541.1:0-45130 GCA_005239505.1 Nicotiana paniculata | reverse complement strand
ATATATATATATATATATATATACAAGCATATCGTACCAAAATCAAAAGCAGCTCCGGATCAAAAGGAGCACGCCAACTCTCGCTGATCAAGGATCCTAAGAAGGGGGACCGTAGGCTTGCCTACCTGCACCTGCGGGCATGAAACGCAGGTCCCGGGAATAAGGTGTCAGTACGAATAATGTACTGAGTATGTAAGGCATGAAAATCATTACATAAAAGACATAGGTGAAATATGGAATAAAGAAATCCATCTGTAAGTATGAATAACTTTGTAAATTCTGAAACATTTATAATGTCATGTCGTGCATATAAATATCGTGTCATACATAGGTATATGTGTACATAATATCATCAAGCCTCTGAAGGCATCCCATCATATCGTCTCGGCCACTGTGGGCAACATCATCAACATATACCAACTGATTAGGTGGTGGTGCGTATATCAATGTCGTAACCTTTTTCCCATATATATATATATACACACGCACACACACATACACATATACATATAAATACACATATATAACGCTATCTGTTCATGGGTCAGTGTACATGTACAAATGAATGAAATACATGAAAATATGTTGATAATCTCAATATCCCTTTCGGATAAACTTTATCAACTGCGTATTATTCTGAGACCCATGAACAAAAGATATAATAATATGTCACATGGGGAATAAAAAACACAGAGACCCCTAGTATTTCTATGAATAGAGTTGTTTATAAAAACTGTGCGTTTGCTCGTTTCTTCTGTATAATTTGGATTATGCCAAAAAGAAAGAAGGGGTAGCCTTAACATACCTGAATCGATTCTCTTGAGAAATATTACATCGACTCCCTTAATATTGCAAAATCTCACGTTAATTGAATTTTTGAATGCTTGGGCATTGCTTATTTGATATAATATGCAAATGCATATTAGAGGAACAATCTAACGTTACTTTGTTGTAAGAAGGCCTGCTGATTCTTTCTTAAGATGGTAGGGAATGGTTTTGATCTTTATTGTAAGAAGGCTTGTTGAATTCTTTCTTAAGATTGTAGAGAATGATTTTGATTTTTTGAGATATTGTTCTTAACTCTAGGTGGCCCCACATAGCAAGCTTAGTGTCACTTAAGGTATGACACCTTTTCATTTTCATGAGTAGTCATTAGAGATTGTAGGAGGGCTTGCNGGGGGGGGGGGGGGGTTATATCTTATCCTAAGCTTATTTTATTAATTAATTACCCACTAATTTTAATTAACTTGTTAGTTTCCCCATTAACTAATATTCAACCAATTACCCATATAATTAATAATGATCTCAACTTAGTTAAAATACTACTCATTTTTAATACACTTTACGTACCCTACTATCGTGGTCATGGTGTACCTTGTATAGCACTAGTCCATAAATACCGAGTATTATGACTTGTATCGTATTTTATCCTAAATCGACATTCTTCAACGAAACTCATTTTCTTTAATTTGTTTACCCTTTATCCTTCACGACACTTACTTATTGCTTGTTATAAATAACATAAGTACGTTAACCTCAAGATAATCTTGTCCCCGAGTCTATGTCAATTAACTGAAGACGAAACTTTAACGTAAGAAAATACGAGAGGGGAAAGATGATGGGTATATAATTAGACATGCCTTAGACCCTGGTGACGCGTTTTAAACCCGTGAGGGCCTAGGCTCAGAGCGGACAATATCACCAGCAGGCTGGAAAATTGGAGAGCTCGGTTTGAGGCAAATTTTCGGGAGATCATATGGTATCAGAGCCTTAGGTACATAGGTGTTACGAGTCACAAGCAGGTTTAGTAAAGTCACACGAAATAGTACGGAGACGTCTTTACTTATCTTCGGGAGGCTATGAAACTGTTCGGAAATGTTTTGCTTCTTAGATTCCTTACCGTGCGAATTTGTTGATTTCGGAATTCTAAATCTCTGTCGTTCTATTCTCTCACATATGGTGAGGATATGAACAACTGAATCTAATGATCACACACCTGCGCCTCATGCTAGAGCCTAGAGACGCCGAGGCCGGGGCCGAGGCTGAGGACGGCCACATAGTGCAATCAGAGCCACTCACCGTGCAACCTTGAACAGTGGTGGAGCAAACCTCAGCGAGGACCCTGAGTCCGTAAAGGGGGAGGGTGTATAGTTAGCCTTATAGCATAGGTGATACTTTCCCAAGGTCTGGTCTTTTCGGTACATGTATGGATTTTGAGAAGACAACTTTTTTCTTTGACTGTAACACCCTAGGCAAATCCCACATTGACAAAATACGAGAGAGATGTTGGGTATATAAGTAGACATGCCTTGGATTCTAGTGACACGTTTTAAATCCTTGAGGACCATGGGCCAAATCGGACAATATCAATAGCAGGTGGGCTGTTACAGCCTGACTTTGGGCCACCAATTTCATTGGCCGTTCATTAAGCAATGAAAAGTCAACAACAATATAATTATCAACTCCATAATCACATACTGTTGTAGCAAGTGTACGCAAGATAATTTGTGGTGGCTGACCGGTCAGCTGGTGTGGTGAGTCAACCGATATCTTATGCTATATATAGATCAGGATTTTAAAGCTATAATCTCTTTCTATCTAATTTGCTCATTTAATCCCCAGTTTCCTTTTTATCTACTACGTATTATGTTATCCGGAAGAACTATTGGTAGTTTTTTTTCACATTTTGATTTAGTAACTTCATTGAAGCATGCACTTATATAGAAAGAAGAAAATTGAAAAATTAAGGATTTTTACTCAATGTACGAGCAACCTCATTTTCGTCTTGAATTGGTCATGCTCCTCAAAATAATAATTAACAAATGTATAAGTTTTATATTTATGTATATGTATAATATATACAACAGAAACATTTAATATATTTATCATATATTAGTCGATACATGGAAATAGTTATATTGATAAATTCTCTCTCAAGTTATTGGGGCGATGTATTAGCTAATACTTATCATAATTTTGGTCCAAATGGGAATTTTTGGATATAAACTCAGGCGCTTGAAGCTGAGTGGGAAAAAGGACGTAGAAGCTACAATTAAGAAATTTTGGCTTCTAAAGACATGTCCTAGGCCTCGATCTTATCATTCTTTTCCTATAAACAATCTAACTAAGACTTTGGCTGATATCGTTGTAAATCCTTATCACCCGCGTATTAAGGAGAATGGCATGTAAATGCAAATAAATATTTATATGTCTTGTAATTTTATAAATTCTTTTATGAACATATGTTTGTTTGTCTCTATTGTTATATTTTCTGTTCATTGGTATGTCCAACAGATTATTGTATAAGACTTAAAGAATCTGTGTGATTCTAGACACGAATATAATAAATACATACTAAGAAATATTTTCCATCTTTGATCAAACATTTGGAATGTAGATGATGATAAAAAACTACGTGATCTTTCGATTTTACATTAAATCTAAAGTTATTTATGGAATTGATTCGCTGGAGTGTGTATACCACATGAATTATTGATGAGTGCTACTTGCATGATTTTTTGTCAAGCCCCGAACCTGGGAGGCGTGGCTGACACCCGGTGCCGTGCTGGTTCGAGCGAACCATTCTGTAACTCATGATCATTCGACTAAAACTAGAACATACATAGGTTGAGTTAGTTGGACTCATTCCTTTTGTAACTATCATGGGCCGACTTGGCCACAACACGTAATGCATAACTACAAGTGGGCAACACTGTATCAATAAACTATCGTTCTTAAAACATGAATACATATGGGCCGTCAAGGCCTCTGGCATACTGTACAAAATGAACCTCTACCCAAAAAGCCTCTAAGATTTTTGACATAAAATGAGACAGGGTACGGGCCTACCCATAAATATGTTGCAAAACTCTGACACGATGACTCATAGACTCGGCTGCACTCCCGAACACTCATGTTGCCCTGCAGTCTCTTATAAGTATAACAAACTATGGCTTTAAGATGTATAATTGATGAGCTGAATAAGGGTGATAGGTTGAACGATAAAGATTATGATACATCGAGCCGTTAGATATGGTATGTATTGAAAGAAAAAAATGCTCTTGTCACAATCCGGAATTCCCACCTTCGGAACCGTGATGGCACCTAACATTTCACTTTCTAGGCAAGCCAGCGTTAGAGAATCTTTAAGCCAATTTTAATCAATTCAAATAAGGGAAACCAATTAAATCGAAATGAAACTAAAACGGAGTGCGAAAATGACATGAATATCAATAAAATCTAAGTACAACCCGGATCTGAAGTCACGAGTTCACGAGCTTCTAGAGTCTCTACAAATAGAGTTTGAAATAAATACAACTGTCTCGAATGAAAAGAAAAGTAAATAGGGGAACTGGAAGGGGACCTCAAGGTTTGCGGATGCCAGCAGATCTACCTCGAGCCTCCAAATGCCAATCCGAGCTGATACGCCTCACAGACAACTGGGACCAGTACCAAAATCTGCACAAGAAGTGCAGAGTGTAGTATGTGTACAACTCACTCAATGTACTCTGTAAGTGTCGAGCCTAGCCTCGACGAGGTAGTGATGAGGCTATAACTGGACACCCACGTAATTAAACCTTTACAGATGGAAATCTACGTACAACACAACAGTAAATAAAGAATTAACAAGTACTATTGGGAGGGGACATGCGAAAGGGGTACAAGATACGATAACTACAGCAAGGAATCATAACAAGAATTAGTCAGTAAACCGTAAACCAACAAAATGAACAAAACATAATGAATATAACTGCACGACATAACCCTTCGTGCTTTTACTCTCAACATTACCATGAAACAGTGATAATGGCACGACATCACCCTTCGTGCTTTTACTCTCAATCTTACCATAAAATGATAATTACATCACGACATCCCCCTTCGTTCCTTTACTCTTAATTTCATCATGAAAAAATAGGTACGACACGACATTATGATTCATCATTAACTCTCAAAGACATCACCCTTCGTGCATTAACTCTCAAATGCGGATCAATATCACTCGTCGTGCTTTAACACTTTTCCTTACCATGTAACAATAAATATATAAAAACAGGAAGATAGAATAAGCAAGATCAAGTCTTATGTCATCAATGGTTCCACAATACCAATCTCTACTTTAGAAACAATACTCAATTATCACATATAGCACATAAATGCGAAAAGAACGATCAATTTAGTAATTAACTAGTCTAAGCATGGATGTCATGATCAAAGAAATAAATAAATTACAAGGAACAAGTCCCACCGGCATGCTTTAACCCAACAACAACGGATAAATACTTGTCACCTCACATATACGTTGAAGCTAACATTTACACAGGTAGCACGTAGCAAACAAGTCCTAATCCCATATGTCAAGGTTAACCACGAAACTTACCTCGCTCCCAAAGATCAACTCAAAGCTCAACCACGACTTTGCCTTTCAAACAAGCCTCTGAACCAACCAAATCTAGAAAATTAACAACCAAACGTCAAAATAAGCCTTAGGAACTACCTACGAATGAAAATGTTCAATTTAGGTCATTATTGAAAAAATCAACTCCCAGGCCCGCTTGGTTCAAACCCGAAATTCAGACCAAGACCCGATTACCCATTCACACCCGAGTCCGGTTATGTAATTTATTTTGAAATCCGACCTTAATTTGAGGTCTAAATTCTAATTTTACAAAAATCCCTAATTCTTCCCAAACCCCCAATTTCCACCATGAAAATCCTAGATTTTAGGCTGAAATCTTATGAAAAGTAATGGAAAATTGAAAGAAAGTAGGTTGGAATCACTTACCAATGAATTGGGGAATAAGAGATCTTGGGAAAATCTCCTCTAGGGTTTCTAAATTTAAAAATTTGAGAGAATAAACTAAAATCCCATTTTTCCCATCTTATGTTTAGGAACAGATGTCGCAATTGCAACCTGGGGTTCGCCATTGCGAACCTCGCAAATGCAATATTTGCTTCGCAAATACGAAGGTCCCCCATCTTTTCTATCACCGCATTTGTGATGATTTGTTCGGAAATGCGAACTGGGCCTGATCACAAATGAGGACAAACCGCCCCTAGTCCCCATCACAAAAGTGAAGACTTGTTCACAAATGCGAACCTGTGGTTCCCAGCTACTCTTCGAAACTGCGAGGGAATATCTCACAAATGTGAACCTAACAGGAATTCTGCCATATCGCAAATGCGAAGCCTGACCTCGCAATTGCGGAGTCTGAGGCCTGCACTAGAAACTGAAGAACACCGTCTATTTTCTAAGTCCAAATTCAGTCCGTAGCCTATCTGAAACTCACCCGAGCCCTTGGGGATCCAAACTAAATATGCACACAGGTCTAATAACATCAAACGAACTTGATCACACAATCAAATCACCAAAATAAAACCTAGAACTATGAATCGGACACCAAAATCAGATGAAAATTTCAATGTAACTTTAAACTTCTACTTTAAACTAAATATGCACACAGGACTAACCTCTCCACTGCACTCGAACTGAAGGATAACTCTTAGACCACGACTGTTGAACTCGCCGGGCTAGAATACCCACCAACTCCTCCTCGTAACTCAAATCCTTGTCCAATTGGACTGAGATGAATCTAACACATGGGACGTATCACCGTGATATTTTTGTAGCATGGACACATGGAACACCGGATGGACCGTTGATAAAATAGGTGGCAATGCGAGCTTGTAATCCACCTCACCCACTCTCTTAAGAATCTCAAAATGTCTGATATACCTAAGTCCCAACTTGCACTTCTTTCCAAACCTCATCACACCCTTCATGGGTGAAACCCATAGAAACTCCCTCTCTCCGACCATGAATGCAACATTACGAACTCTATGGCCGACATAACTCTTATGCCTGGAATGAGCTGTGTGAAGTCGATCCTGAATAATCTTGACCTTATCCAAGACATCCTGTACCAAATATGTACCCAACAAACAAGCCTCCACCGGCTCGAACCATCCGAATGGCGATCGACATCGCCTCCCGTATAATGCCTCATAAGGGGCCATCTGAATGTTTGATTGGTAGCTGTTGTTGTAGGAAAACTCTGCAAGTGGCAAGATCTGATTCCAGGAACCCCCAAAATCTATAACACAAGCGCGGAGCATATCCTCCAATATTTGAATAGTGCGCTCAGACTGTCCGATTATCTGAGGATTAATTGTTATGCTAAACTCAATCTGCATGCCCAACTCATACTGTACTTCTATCCATAAGTGCGAGGTGAACTGCGTACCTCGATCAGAAATGATAGACACGGGCACACCGTGAAGACGGATCTCGCGGATGTAGATCTCAGCCAACCGCTCTGAAGAATAGGTAACTACCACAAGAATGAAATGCCCTTCTTTATCCTTCTCCACCAGTAATGCTGCCGCAAGTTGTGATTCATCTTGGCGGCACCCGGATGAATAGAATACTGACAACTGTAGGCCTCCTCAAGAATCAACTCACAAAGCCCATCTACATTAGGCACATAAATATGACCCTGCATCCTCAAAACTCCATCACCTCCAATGGTAACCTGCTTGGCACCAGCGTGCCGCAGTGTGTCCCTATGGAGAAGCAAATAAGGGTCATCATATTGCCGCTCCCTGATGCGCTCAAACAAGAAAGGCCGAGCGACTGTACAAGCTAGAACACGACTGGCTCTGAAACATACAACCTCACGAACTGATTGGCCAAAGCCTGAACATTTTATGCAAGCGGACTCTCACCGATCGGAATGTATGCAAGGCTACCCATACTCATTGCCTTTCCAATCAAGGCATCAGTCACCACATTGACATTCCCAGGATGATACAAGATGGTGATATCATACTCTTTCAATAGCTCCAACCACCTCCTCTGCCTCAAATAGAGATCCTTTTGTTTGAACAAGTAATATAGACTTCGATGATCCGTGAAAACCTCGCACGACACCCCGTAAAGATAATGCCTCCAAATCTTCAGTGTATGAATAATGGCTGCCAGCTCTAGGTCGTGAACAGGGTAATTCTTCTCATGGACCTTCAACTGCCGCGACACATATGCGATCTCCCTGCCATCCTGCATCAATACTGCTCCGAGTCCAATACGAGATGCTTCACAATATACCGTATAAGATCTTGAACCTGTGGGCAACACCAACACTGATGCTGTAGTCAAAGTAGTATTGAGCTTCTGAAAGCTCGCCTCACACTCGTGTGACCATTTGAATACGGCACCCTTCTGGTTCAATCTCATCAATGGGGCTACTACAGACAAAAACCCCTCCACAAGCCGTCAATAATAACCCGCCAAACCTAAGAAACTCCGGATCTCCATAGCTGAAGTGGGTCTAGGCCAGTTTTGAACTACCTCAATCTTCTTAGGACCCACCTAAATGTCCTCTGCCGATATGATATGCCCTAAGAAAGTGACCGAGTCCAACCTAAACTCGCACTTTGAAAACATGGCATATAACTGGCTATCCCTTAGAGTCCAAAGTGCAATCCGAATATTGCTCGTGCTCCTCTCGACTGCGGGAATAGATCAAGATATCATCAATAAACACAATTACAAAAGAATCCAGATAGGGCTTGAACACTCGGTTCATCAAATTCATAAATGTTATTGGGGCATTTGTCAACCCAAATGACATTACTAGAACTCATAATGCCCGTACCGAGTCCGAAAAGTTGTCTTGGGGACATCAGATGCCCTAATATTCAACTGATGGTAGCCAGACCTCAAATCAATCTTTGAAAACACCTTGGCACCCTGAAGCTGATCAAATAATTCATCAATCCTCGACAATGGATACTTGTTCTTGATGGTGACTTTGTTCAAATTTCGGTACTCTATGCACATCCTCATTAGTCCATCCTTCTTCTTCACAATAGCACAGGAGCACCCCAGGGCGAGACACTAGGCCTAATGAAGCCCTTATCAAGTAAATCTTGCAATTTCTCCTTTAGTTCTTTCAACTCTGGCGGGGCCATACGGTATGGCGGGATAGAAATGGGCTGAGTTCCCGTAGCCAAATCAATACAGAAGTTGATTTCCCTGTTTGGTGGCATCCCCAGTAGATCTGCTGGAAACACCTCTGGAAAGTCACGAACAATTGGTAGTGAATCCATGGAAGGAACATTCGCACTAGAATCGCGAACATAAGCCAAATAAGCTAGACTTCCCTTCTCGACCATATGTCGTGCCTTCAAATAAGAGATAACCCTGTTGATGGAATGACCAAGAGACCCTCTCCACTTTAATCGAGGCAATCTCGGAAAGGCTAAGGTCATTGTCTTGGCGTGACAATCCAATATAGCATGATAAGGTGACATCTAATCCATACCCAAGATGACATCAAAATCAACCATATCGAAAAGTAGGAGATCTACGCTAGTCTCGAGACTCCCAATGATAACCACACATGAACGATATATATGATCTACAATAATAGAATCTCCCATATGTGTTGACACATACACAATATCACTCAAAGAATCACGAGGCACAACCAGATATAAAGCAAAGTAGGATGACACGTAGGATTAAGTAGAGCCTAGATCAAATAAAATTGAAGCATGTCTATGGCAAACTAGAACAATACCTGTGATAACAACTTCAGATGACTCAGCCTCAGGCATGACTAGGAAAGCATAACATTGGTATGGGCCCCACCACTCTGAACCACGTCCCTAGGACGGCCTCTAAATGGCTGGTCTCCACCTCTAACAGCCTGACCTCCACCTCAAGCTGTTTGACCACTACCTCTAGCTGACTAAGAGGGCGATGAAGCACTGGTGTCGGGACCATGGCACGAGAACCCTACTGCTGTGAGCTGCCTAATGCCCGTGGGCAAAATCTAGCAATGTGTCTCGGATCGCCACAAGTATAACAGGACCTTGGCTACTCTGAGTGCTGACCCTGAAACTGACCCTGTCGACCTAAGTAACCACCCTGGAAACTCTAGAGTAGAGGTGCACTAATAGGATCTAGTGGTGCACTGTAGCCTAGCTAATCAGAATGAGACATATGAGGGCCACGACCACCTAAAGCACCATGGGATGCCTGGAGCATTAAATAAAATGGCCCGGGAGGATGGACTCTACCAAAAGTACCCCTGCCTCCAGAAGAGGCAACACTGAAAGCACCGAAACGGTGAGGCCTCTTATCAGACCCCTACCTTCTCTCCTGTGCAAGAACCAACTCGATCCGCCTGGCGACATTAGCAGCCGCCTGAAAATATATTTCACCCATTAACCCAGTCTCCTTGGCCATCTGAATCCTGATAGGGTGAGAGAGTCCATCAATAAACCTCCTCACCCTCTCTCTCTCTCATTAGGAAGTAAAAGAAGAGCATGACGGGCTAGATCCACAAAATGGGTCTCGTACTAAGTAATAGTCATACTGCCCTGCTAGAGACGCTCGAACTACCGACAATAATCCTCTCTATAAGTGATAGGGAGGAACTTCTCTAAGAAGAGCTGAGAGAACTGGTCCCAAGTAAGAGCAGGCGACCCAGCTGGTCTGGTCAACATATAATCTCTCCACCACCTCTTGGTGGAACCCGTCATCTGAAACTCAGCAACATTGACCCTATTGGTCTCAACTATCCCCATGTTCCGTTGCTCCTCATGGCAACGGTCAAGATAATCATGTGGGTCCTCAGAAGGTGCACCACTAAAGTGAACTAGGAAGAGCTTTGTGAACTTATCCAATCTCAATAAGCCCTCATAAGATATGTTGGGCATATCACCGTCATGTGCCGCAACAACCGGTTGAACTACCCTAGCTAGTGGGGCTGCTAGTGTCTGATACTGGGGAGCCATCTGCTCCAGAGTGTGAGTAGCGGGAGTATGTGCTCCTCCCCCAGCCTGAGTGACGGCTAGTTCCACAAAAAATGTACCAGCTTGGCCCACACTCACCATAAGGCCCACCAAACGGGCCAGAGCGTCCTAAAGTACTGAGGTGGCTATGAACCCCTCCGGGACCTGAGCTGGTCCAACAGGTACAGTTTGAGCTGGAACCTCCTCATCAAAATCCACCTAAGGCTCCACTACTGGTGCTTCTTCTCGAGCTTTGGGTTGAGTTCTGCCTCTGCCTATGCCTCGACCTTGGGCGCGACCTCGATCTCTTCCTATGCCCCTAGTAGGAGCTGCCACTAGGGGCTCCGACTGCTATCCAGCTGAAGATGTGGCACGTGTTCTTGCCATCTGCGGGAGGACAAGAATGGAAGAGTTCAATTGGAAATGATAGAATAAAATCGCATGACAGAGAAGAATAAAAGTGAAATTTGTTCCTGAACTTCATAGCCTCTAGAAGATAAGTACAAACGTCTTTGTACCGATCCTCCAGACTTTACTAAGCCTACTCATGACTTGTGAGACCTAGGAAACCTAGTGCTCTAATACCAACTTGTCACGGCCCGGAATTCCCACCTTCGGGACCGTGGTAGAGCCTAACATTTCACTTGTTAGGCAAGATAATGTTAGAGAATCTTTAAGCCAATTTTAATCAATTCAAATAAGTGAAACCAATTAAACCAAAAATGAAACTAAAAGGGAGTGCAAGAATGACATGAATACCAATAAAATCTAAGTACAACCCGGATCTGGAGTCACAAGTTTACAAGCTTCTAGAGTCTCTACAAATAGAGTTTGAAATAAATACAGCTGTATCGAATGAAAATAAAAGTAAATAGAGGAAATGGAATGGGACTTCAAGGTCTACTGACGCAGCAGATCTACCTCGTGTCTCGAAATTCCAACCCGAGCTGATACAACTCACGGACATCTGGGACCAATAACAAAATCTGCACAAGAAGTGTAGAGTGTAGTATGAGTACAACCAACCCAATGTACTCCATAAGTGTCGAGCCTAACCTCGATGAGGTAGTGGCGAGTCTATGACAGGACACTCACGTAATTAAACATGTACAGATGAAAATATACGCATAACAACAACTAAAGAATTACCAAGTATGATTGGGAGGGGGTACAAGATATGATAACTACAGCAGGTAATGATAACAAGAATTAGTCAATAAAAAAATGAACAAAACTTAATGAATAAAACTGCACGGCATCACCCTTCGTGCTTTTACTCTCAACCTCACCATGAAATAGTGATAATGGCACGACATCACCCTTTGTGCTTTTGCTCTTAATTTCATCATGAAAAAATAGATACGACACGACATCACCCTTCGTGCATTAACTCTCAAACACAACACATCATCACCCTTCGTGCATTAACTCTCAAATACTGCACGACATCTTCTTTCGTGCTTTAACACCCTCCCTTACCATATAACAATGAACATATAACAATAGGGAGATAGAATAAGAAAGATCAAGTCTTATGTCATCAATGTTTCCACCATACCAATCTCTACTTTAGAAACAATACTCAATTATCACAGATAGCCCGTAAATGCGGAAAGAACGGTCAATTTAGTAATTAACTACTCTAAGCATGAATGTCATGATCAAAGAAAGAAATAAATTACAAGGAACAAGTACCACCCGCATGTTTTAACCCAACAACAACATATAAGTACCCGTCACCTCACATATACGTTGAACCGAACATTTAAACAAGTAACACATAGCAAACAAGTCCTAATCCCTCAAGTCAAGGTTAACCACGACACTTACCTCTCTCCCAAAGATCAACTCAAAGATCAACCACGACTTTGCCTTTCAAACAAGCCTCCGAACCAACCAAATCTAGAAAATGAACAACCAAATGAATTTAAAATAAGCTTTAGGAACTAACCACGAATAAAATTGTTTAATTTAGGTCATAATTGAAAAAGCCAACTCCCGGAACCGCTTGGTCCAAACCTCGAAATTTGCACCAAAATCCGATTACCCATTTACCCTCGAGCCCGGTGTATTGGTAAAAAAAATTTCACACATATGATAATTCTTGATGACTCAGCCGGCTACGTGGACCAAGGAAAACACGACAGCTGGACATGATTATATAAATAGGTGCGAAGCAACGAGACACGACTCAATAAAACTACGGAGTAATCAGCTACGAGAAACTCAACCTGATTGAGACAAGGAAGAGACACAGTCAGAATGAATCCGGACAAAGCTACGGGCAGATTCAGAGACCCTCAATTAATGACTCACGCGTTACACAACCTTCATGCAACAATTACGGTCATTCTATGTAACGTCCCATTAATGTAATAATTAGTCATTAATGAGCGATCATTGTAAGAGGTAGACGTTGTATTAAGAAATTCCCTATATAAGGGAATAAGATATAACTTGTAAGGGCATCTGAATTACGAATACAATACATTTTACTTTTCTGTGCATCATATTATTGTCTATTTACTTACTCCTTTTTATTTATTATTATTTCCTGGATTATCAGAAACCCATGTTCATCCTAAAAATAGCTTTGGTCAAAGGATTTAATTCTTTGGTTAAACACCCGGTTATGTAATTTGTTTCGAAATACGACCTCAATCAATGCCTAAATTCTAATTTTACAAAAATCCCTAATTCTTCTCAAACATGTTGTGGCCAGTGTCATGACCCGAAAACCACTAATCCTGATTGCACCTAACTCGACCCGCTAGCTAAGCCAACTAACAGTCAATACAATCCAAATTAAATTTATAGGAAACGATGAAGAATTATCTGAACATTTACATCTTAACCCAAGGACTGGTAGTACGAATCATGAGCTTCTAAGAATTTGAAATTTACAAAGCTAGTAGAAATAAATACACGATCTATTGAAGGTTATATAAACAGATTAGCAAAATCTAAAGCTACCAAGGATTTTTTCTTTCGCGCGAGAAGGAAAGCACTTTTGGGGACAGACGGTACTCCTTTGGATGGTTTAACACGACTAATGGAATCTATATTCCGGAATGCACGAACATATTCAGAGTCAGCTCCCGACATCACCAGCAACTCCACTCCAAAATCTGCACGCAAGATGTAGAAATGTAGAGTGAGTACAATCGACGCCATGTATCTAGTAAGTATCTTGTCTAACCTTTTCAAAGTAGTGACGAGGCTTTTTAGTTAAACGATACTCACTGATAAAACCTGCACCGTAAACTGGTAATAAAACTACACTACGATATAACATAAAAAAGTATACGAAACAAATATAACTGAGTACTAGAAGAGATCTCAATTTAACACTTTCCAATATCACGACCAATCTTTTCCTTATAACGAAAACCAATAACCATGATAGTCACTCCATAACTTTCATTTACTCAGATATCAAGTCAATTGCACGGCAACACCCTTCATGCATTTATCTCATCCTCACCAAATATGTATATCACATTACCAACCGGATGACAGAAATGCTGCTAACAGTAATGACAAAGTAGGAAATACACAAGCAACAATAATGAACGAGGACATACATATGAGCAACAATATTAGTACTAGGCAGAAAGCATATGAGTAATGACATCAATTAGTAAAGAAGAATATAAAAATCAACTAACTAGCATGGTGGAGGCCTGGATATAGATATAACAAATAAGAAGGGGACACATGATCTTTATAAGTTAACAAGTTGAGACATGAATGACTAACATGGTTGAAGGCCTGTACTAAAGTGCAACAAAACATATATGACATGGATGTAATTATACAGCATGAAGTAGGCATGGTGTTTGCAAATTAAGCAAGTAGAAGGCATGGGCAGCACAACAACAACCGAGATAGAGAACAAATACAGAAAAGTAACGACAAGTCACATAAGAACCATAAGTACGACAATAACAGCTCAAGGTAAAGACATAACGAATCTACAAGGAAAGGATATCATGACATAATGCATGTCCCTCGTCCTCACTTGCACGGAAACACCCTTCGTGCCATGAACTCGTGATAACATAAAATCATGATAATATAAATGAAATGGCACGACATCATCGTTCGTGCTTTTACTCTCAAATGAAATGGCAAGACATCACCCTTCGTGCTTTACACTCACCTACCATGGCATGACATCACTCTTTGTGCTTTTACTCTCAAATGATATGGCACGATATCACCCTTCGTGCTTTATACTCTTCCTCACATGCTAATATATATATATATATATATAATGGTACGACATCACCCTTCGTGATTTACACTCTCCCTCACATGATAATGTATATATAATGGCACGACATCACCCTTCGTGCTTTACACTGTTCCTTACCAAGAATATGTATATCAATGTCAAACAAGGTAAGAAGCATAAATAACGTCAAGGAGAGTGTTTAAATGAATATTCCAAAGGATCACCATTCACAACTTTCAAGCCAACAATAGTTCAATAAACTCTCAAGAACCTTATTATTCAATTATTTCAACAAATCTCAAGAATGATCTACAACACGAGTATAGAATCTAATATCTCAAGGATATCGGCCATAGCAATGTATTAATGATTAAGCATAATGATGACCGAATTAGACACATCAATGTTTTCTCATAATTCCGTCAAGTTTTGATCATGTTATAATAAACTAATTTTTGGTTTCTAACATTTAATTCTATACATGACGCAAGGTCACATAATTCTACAAGGCATAATTCATAGCATAATCTACCCCCTAGCATGATTAACCCTGGAACATGCATATATGCTCATAAACTTATATATGTATCACCCCCCGCATGTAGAAAATAATGTCAAATAGTAGGAAAAACTCCCTCAACAAAGTTAGGCAAGTCACTTACCTCCAACAAGCCAAATCGATACACTAGAAATGCCATCCTGCTCCAATCATCCTCCGAACGGCTTGAAACTAGCCTAAAGCAACTCAAATACATCAAATAATGCTAAAGAAAATAAACCCAATCGATAAAGGTCGAATTTTTAATCAAAAGCCCAAAATCATCCAAAAGGCCCAACCCGGGCCCCCACCTCAACACTCGATAAATCTCACAAAATCCAACAACACATTCAAATACGAGTCCAACCATACTATTTTCACTTGAATCCGACTCCAAATTTATATTCAAAACTCATATATTTGCTTTATGAAACTTTAGGCTAAAAACCGCCAATTTCTTTTTAAAATTCACAATCCAATTACCAAAAACAAAGACGAAATATAACCAAAACCAAGTAGAGAACACTTACCCCAATTCATATGGTGAAAATTGCTTCAAGAATCGCCTCAATCTGAGCTTCATAGCTCCAAAAATGTAAAAATGGCCGAAACCCCCAAAATAGAGCACTTTATACTTATGCCCGGGCATCCTCTTATGCGAACACGCGGAATCCATCGCGTTCGCAATGAAAAACATATACTACCACCAAAAAAGGTATACGTGAACGCGGAAACACTTCTGCGAATGCAATGCTTACCTGACTTGACCTTATGCGAACACAGGCACAACTACGCGATCGGGTAGGCTTAAACCCTGATGCCCCAACTAACCACTCCTCTATGCGAACACGTAATCCTTCTCGCGCCCGCGATGACTTGTGTCTCTCAAAAATTTGCGAACGCAGGCCTTTCTATGCGAACCCGATGAATAAATCACCACCTGCCATCAAGAACTCTTCATGATCGCATCCGTGCCTTCGCGATCGCGAATGAGAAAACCAGATACTCAAACACCAGAAACTTCAGAACATCTCAAATTCCAAAAATTGGTTCGTAAATTATCCGAAACCCACCCGAGGCCCCCAGGACCTCCACCAAACATACCAACCAGTCCCATTACACAACGCGAACGTACTCGAGGCCTCAAATCCCACATAACAACAATAAAACAACAAATCACACTCCAATTCAAACTTAGTGAACTTTGACCTTTTCAACTTCCTTAACTCGTGCCGAAACATAGAAAACAAATTCGGAATGAACCCCAATTTTTCACACAAGTCCCAAATGACATAACAAAGCTATTCCAATCCCGGAAACACAATCTGGACCTGATATCCACAAAGTCAATTCTCGATCAAACTTGTGAACTTTCCAAACCTTCAAATTTCCAACTTTCGTCAATTAGTGCCGAATCCTTCTAGAAACATCCAAATGCAACTCCAGGCATACACCCGAGTCCAAAATCACCGTCTGGACCTAACAGAACCATCAAAACTCCAATACAAGGTCAAATGCTAAAAAGTCAAACTTGGTCAACCCTTCCAACTTAAAGCTTAAATCTTGAAGTTCATTCTTCCAAATCGATTCCGAATAACTTGAAAATCAGAGCCGACATTCGAACAGGTCATAATACATGATGCGGGTATACTCATGCCCTCAAAATACCGAGAAAAGTACAAATGCTCAAAACGACCAGTCGGGTCGTTACATCCTCCCCCACTTAAACATACGTTGGTCCTCGAACGTGCCAGGAGTCGTTCCAAAGCTATCAAATCATGGTGTAACCCTAGCATGCACATACCCGGGGGTGATCCAATGTCACCCGCTCCATACAAGCTTTCCAACACAACATAACTGGGGATCCTTACTTCGGCCTTGTTCCTTATCCTTAGAACCCAATCTCCAACATCTAGAATTCATTACAAGACTTCGAATCTCACATCTACCCATTGTATAAGCCTAAACAAGTGTTGCCAAGCCATAATCGTAATCCAAGATGTAATCACATGAGATACCCCATCACTCGGATACTCATAGCAGTAAATGCTGACCACCATGGATTCCCAAAACAAATTCGGTACCGATAGTAAATCTCATATCAAATAAAACCTTGTTCAAAACCTCCGTAAACTGCCGATGATGAAAGAAACATGCAGAATCTCTTAACCACTCATCTGATCAATAAGCCAATAAGTTCACTCGTCCGACCACGGCCATTGCCCAAGTCCTTAGCAGAAATATGGTATCATTCTTCCAAACATTCCTTATCCCAATACGACAGTACAGATCTCAGGTTCAGAAAGTTGATCTCAGCCAATAGAAGCAGCCCAACCAACAAGTCTCACCAAAAACCATATGGATCCCCACACAACGTGGTCCAGTACACCAACAAGTAATAATTCAAACATGACAAATAATAGTAAGAAAACTAAATAAGAAGACTACTAAGTAAGTTAAGCAGGCAGGATAATTTTAACATTTTCTTATGAACTATTTTCAACAAAGTGGAAGCAAAAATACACGAAGTAAGCATCAGGAGTTACATTTCATCATAGTATCGTTGCGACGTACAACTCGATCCCATCATATCAATCCACATAGGGTACCCATCGAGCCATAATACTCGACTCAGTGATCACATGTGCGTCAACATCAAACACAATAGAGTGCACAAAATATAACTGGGGGAAAATTATTAGGAACAAACAATAGTGAGAAGGACAAGCACAACTATGGTGACATAATAAAATCAACATCACGAAGGCCATCTCGCCCATAATGCCATGAGGCCTAAACTGAAGCACAATATGCTGCGAGGAATCATGTAACCCTCACAACCCGTCATAGCATAAGAGAGAAACACATAACATAGAACAAGGCATGAATAGAATATATTTCGCCCGATGATATACCTGTGGTAACAACTGCATAGGAGCAAGAAAATTCGATTCGATACAGAATACACATCCTCATTAGGCTCTCAAATAATTCCCAAACTAAATTCCGATCATTCCCAAATAGGAAAATAACCTTCCACAAGACCATAACAGCCTTTCCATAACACATATAACCAATCACCCAATCCTCCACATTCCTTCACAAGTCGCAATCAAGGAACGAGAACATCCAGTCTCTGAACCTCTTCTATACCAAAATTTCCATACCCGATATCAACACCGCTACTCAAATAGCTGATGCGTAATTCATACTCCATCATCTTACGGAAAAATACCCACAAGTCAAAACACAATGCACCTGCCAATAGGAGAACTCTCCTCTAGTGGGAATAGATAGTGCCAGCAAAACCTTAAACACCTGAAATCGTCCGTGTCTTCAAGAATTCATATCTGTCCCTCCAAAACTAAACTGCAACCTTGTACATGCAAATTTTAAACCCCACACGGCGCATCGCCTCTAACATGCTAACTCCCGACACTACGAAAGTTCTATAATTAACTCCGAACCATGTGCAAATTGAACATCTCATCAACCGCGAACCTTGAACTCAATCTAGGAGAACATCACAACATGCAATATATCTTCTATACCTTTAGTAAACACCAAATCCGGCCGTGGTCATAACCATGATGAATTCTTCGGAACTCATCAACACGTAATCGAGTAATCAGAACCAATCACCTCCAACTCAACCGAGTCGCGCAGATTACCAACCCGAAAGTAACTCAATTTGATATGACCGCCCTGAAGGAACCTCCTGGGGACCCGAAGCCATTTCTTGCATCTCTCTAACATTAACATGTAGAAATCTCTTGACAAGGAAATACCGCAGATCCGATTACCATTCACTACTGATTTCAAACCCTTCCCACACACAAATTCAGAAGTCGTTAAATGCTATATATGATCTGGAAGTCATCAGAACCTTCTCGAAACCACTCACCTTACTCTGATCTTCAATACACAGCTAATACACACTGAGCAACCCGTGCTCCACCAGCATATGACTTTTCGAAGAAATAACCAAGCAATCTCTCATCTCAGAAACTGATACAACGCATGATCCTACAATTCGATCATCATTAGAAAACTCCCCCACTTAGCCCGATGCCATATAACACATCGTCGGCAATCCGAAGTCCAAATCTTCATAGCATGCCCCGATCCCACACGACAATTTAGCTGAATACTTTCAAAACTCATGCAATACTAGTCATTAGAACACTCCGAAGACTCTACCAAGTGGTTACCCATCCTTGCAATAGTCAAAAAACTTCCCTATACTCTATGAAATGATAATAGATGCACCCCACCGAATGGAACCTCATACAAAACACACAATCCAATATCATCACGTAGGGTATGGCCCACTGGCTGTACCTAAATCGACACCTTACCATGAACTCACCTTAGACACAACAGCTAGGCCACCAGCTAGTCTTCCCAAGTTTGTGCTTACCAACCAGGTATAAGAACCTGCCTCATACCACAAATGAACGACTAGAATATTTAACACTGCATTTGCTCATGAGGCTAGACAACACATCACGATGATAATCAAGCATCCACATCCCTTCTTGATCCATCCGCAGCATCACAGATCGTCGGCACATAGTGAATACTGAGTGCACAACATCACATATGAGCGACTAGGAAGAGTCAAAGTCGTAGATTTCAAGCTCAAACAAGGACATACGATAAGGAAAGAAGAAAGGAAAATTTTCCTAAGCGTCCTGTAGCCTCCTGAATATAGGTATGTACGTTATCATACCGATCCACAAGACTCTACTAGAAACTTGCTCATGAATCGTAGAACAAATGAACCTAGTGCTCTGATAAATACTTGTCACGACCCAAAAACCACTAGTCGTGATGGAACCTAACTCGACCCGCTAGGTAAGCCAACTAACAGTCAATACAATCCAAATGAAATTTATAGGAAACAATGAAGAATTATCTGAATATTTACATCTTAACCCAAGGACTGGTAGTACGAATCATGAGCTTCTAAGAATTTGAAATTTACAAAGCTGGTACAAATAAATACACGATCTGTTTGAAAGTTACATAAACAAATTAGCAAAATCTAAAGCTACCAAGGACAAATGGCATCTATATTCCGGGATGCAGGAACATCTTCAAAGTCAGCTCCCGACATCTCCAGCAGCTCCACTCCAAAATCTGCACGTAAGGTGCAGAAGTGTAATATGAGTACAACCGACCCCATGTCCCTAGTAAGTATCTTGTCTAACCTCGTCAAAGTAGTGACGAGGCTTTTTAGTTAAAAGATACTCACTGATAAAACCTGCACCGTAAACTAGCAATAGAACTATACTACGATATAATAGAAAAGAGTACACAAAACAAATATGCAAAGCAATAACTAAGTACTAGAAGAGATCTCAATTTAGCACTTTCCAATATAAAGACTGTCGCGCCCCCCTTTTTCCTTGCGGAGTCCGGGTTTTCGATATTTTGGTACAACTCCCTTCCTTTTGGGATGCGGTATTGGATTTTAAGAGTCGCCACCTAACGGATTAAGGTGAGTTAGGGAACCTGAAACAAATAACTCATAAACCGGTTTACATTACCAGATATTGGGTAGGGGCTCGAAATTACCTTGAGGGGAAGGTGTTAAGCACCCCTCGAGGTCCACAATGTTGGGTCCCGGTCAAACTCAATTTAAGCGAATTAGTCTTTAAAGGAAAATAAAACACTTTAAAAACAAATAGAGATTATTTTAAATGGAAATTAAAGGGTTCATAGGTTTATTAGCCTGTAGGATCACTTCTATGCAATACTCGGTAATCTTCCTCAAATAGAGGTGTTATGCGTAACATTAGCGCACATGTCATCATCTTCTTTACTACCCAGTTATCCCGCTCCCCTCCCTTTCAATTATTATCTAAGCATTCTAAAAGCATATGGTGCGTATCCTATGCGTACACTGCCTGTCTCTTACCTATGGCCCTGGAGGTGGTTAGGACCTCTATATAAGGTGGTTCNGGGGGGGGGGGGGGTCCTATAGGCAGGATATCTAAATGAGCACAAATAGAATGTATATCAGTTTTATTAAAGCGAGGTTGTGAGTATCCATCACTTTGCCTACTGATTTTTTTATCACTTACTGAATCTTGGCACGTTTCAAGCAAAAATCATAATTTTAAACCCAAGATTTTAATTATCCTACAGGCTTGCCTAAGTGATAACCGGGCAGACTCCTATGGACATGGTATCTAAACTATAAACCAGTGATTGATTTTAACAGGCAGATTTCATCATTTTAGATTCTATTGGCTTGCTTTCTATGTGTTGATACTGATTACAAGAATTATTTCCTATAGACATGATATCTAAACACATAAACTGATTTTTGCACTTACTTCCTATAGGCATGATGTCTAAGTGTCAAGACTAATTTTTTATATGTGTTTCCTATAGGCATGATATCTAAGTGAGCGAAGATGTTAACAAAATGTTAGACAAGTTTGATAATTCCCAAAGAAGATCCCACATGCATGGTTTTTAATGCACATTGAGACTTGAGGATATGCATAAACATCGATTTTGATGCAGAATTGATAAACGTCCTATAACAGGATTTCTAGGATGTAGATGTGAAATTCAGGATTACAATAATGAGATAAGTCCTATAGGTATGGTCTCTAATGCATATAAATAATCACAACAATCCTATAGGCATGATTTCTACCCGAACCCAATCAAAAATATATATAAAATTCCATCCTAGCTTTTACTAATAACCCGATATATGTTTTACAAGGATTATTATTACAGGAAATACAAATCAATTACATCATGGAAATCACTATACAATAGGGAGCCTTGGCAGGCCCAAAGTCTACCTGGAAGCCAGGACTTCAATCAAATCTGGAGTACACTAACAGTTCATAATAACACAACTGGGCTTCTGGTGTGTCAAAGTTCCCAAGGGCCTCAGGGACTCCGGGCAATGCCCACACCAGAACCTTTTCAAAGAAACAATTTTTTGTAAACAAGTTTGGAAGGTCAGCCCCAATGTGTCAGAGTTCAGAGGAGTCTCTTGGACTCCTAGGTAATGCACACACTGGGGGAAGGACCATAGATATCTAGAGTGAGAGTTGAAAATAGTATATAAAAGTAGGAGATACTTTTAGGAAAAACAGTTTGGACTTTTAGAAGTGAATAGAAACAGATTACAGGATTAAACACTACAAACAGAACCATATTTAGCATACTGAATTTAGACATGAATTCCAGTATTTAGACAATAAACAAAACAAGGTTTCACATTGCATAAATTGGCTTAGTTGATTAACAATTACTAGGTGGGATCAGAACAATATGTTGTAATTAAGTGTAAACAGCCAGAAGAAAACATAGTGCAAAGTAGGGTGATAGAAACATAAAGATGCTAGTTCAGAAACAGATAAATAAGTATCATGATAAAACAGAAACATGCTGAAGTTAAATGGCTAATCAGACATCCATACAGAAATTTAAAGCATATTAGTACAAGAAACATGAATTGACTAGGAACATGTTAAGGTAAAAAAACAAAAAAACAGGGAAGGAATTGAAGAATTCTAACTGACAAACAAGTAGACAAGTGTCACGGATCAAACCGGAATATACTAACCATACTAACATATAGGACATGACAAGTTAACAGGAATTAAGTCATGCTGATCAAGAGCAATAAACAAGAAGGACATAGGTTAAACTACATAACATATTGAGTATGATAACAGAAATAGGAGCATACTAGTTAAGAAGTAGTAAATAGAAAGATGAAAGCAAGTAGAATCCAAGGGTCTAGCCATGGCTTTCAGCCGGCTAGACAGAGCAGCAAAATAGAAGTAGAAAGACTACAATTGACAGTGTAAGAGTCAAGTTGTGTGTGTGTTTCTGTGTTTTTCTTTTTGTGTTCGTGTGTTAGAATCAGGACAATGAAAGGTTTATATAGCACATAGTAGAGTAGACCAAATAAGGAAAGAGAAATCAATTGCACACAACTAAGGCATGCAACATCAATTAATCAGTCAATTAGGGCTAAACGGGAATAAATTAACAGCAAGTAAAACTTAAATTAAGGAGAGTCTTTCACGAGGTAAATCAGTAGACAGGATTGGGGCTAAATAAGGTAAGTAGTAAATCAATTAGAGGCCAGTCAAAACAATCAAAATCCAGAAATCAAGCTAGCAATATAATTAAGGAAAGTAGTACTAATTACGAATTACGTATAAGGAATGGATAGGTAAAATCTTTCAGAGAGATACCAGTTTTAAAAGAAGACAGAATTCCAAACCCTAATTAGGCAAAAAAAACTCAATTAATCCCTTTTAATTGACAGAGCCAAAGAATAACGGGAAAATATCACAGAAAACAATGGAATAATTGGAAACCCTAGGGATTAAAACATAGATATGAAAACCAATCGAACAAGTAAAGAGAAACAGAGTTAAACACTTAAATATTTTAGAAATTTTTGCAGAAACTTAAAGATGAAACCCTGAATTTTAGGGAAAAACGAAAATCGGCCAACAATGATGGTAAAAATAGAAAATCTTAAAAGAAAAGTACCAAATATACTCAAAATTCTTTCAGATCTATAGAAATCTGAATGGACTCAAGTAAAAAGCAACTAGTGTTTTAAAAAAAAGACAGAGTTGAGGAAAATCTAGTTTGAATCAGATATTTGAAGCCATAAACATGAATATATCAGTACTCACAAATATAGGAATGGAAACAGGCAGATTCATCGAGAAAATGAGGGCTTGGAGCCAAGTCTGTGTTGAATCTCTTTGAGATTCCATCAGATAACACAAAATCATAACACCAGTGGAGATAAGAGGCAAGATAAGGCCTAGCATCGAAGAAATAAGCCATGAATCGAAGGGGTTCAGGTGATGACAGGCTAGGGTTAGGAAGAGGTTGAGAGAGAATAGAGGGGAAAGGGGATTTAGGGGCGGCAGAATTTTAGTAATGATTAGGTTTAGGGTCGTTTGGTTAATAAAAATGGAAATAATATCTTGGACTGTTGATCTCTGAGATCAACGGCCAGGATTCAATCTGGGGGTTGGGCGGGTTTAAAGAATTGGTTAATTGGGTTGGGTTATGGGTTAAGTTTAGGGTATTGGGCTGGGTCTGAAAATTAGTTTTAAAAAAGCTACTTGTTAAATACCCAATTAATTTGATAAATAATTTGTAAAAAATAGTAAATAAATGATGAAAAATTCTATGTGTATGAAAATGATTCAAAATAATTACGTAATATTATAAAAATATAAAAATTCATTTTCGTGTAAAATCAAGTAATTATGCACACGTGGGTTATTATTGCAAAGTTATTGCAGTTATAACCTACAAATATAAATATAATTATGCATAAGATATTTAGAGCTTAATATAAATATAAATGATAAAAATTTAGCAATAAAATTATTATAAAATTATTTGTGATGCAATTAATAATTATATAGATAATAAAATGATGGAATAAATTACTTTAAAATCCTTTAAACTTACAGAAAATTATAGAAAAATACTAATTGATGCTCATGCATTATTTTGAAAGTATATATGCATTTTGAAAATATTATAGGGAAAAATTGGGTGTCAACAACTGCACCTCTTCACCCGGGAAGGATTAAAGAGTTATCTGGTGAAGATATGATGGCCAATCTTGACCGAGTAAGGTGATTCGAGAGAAATAGGCCCGCTCTAGTTTTCGAGCTGCCTACATATCCCTGATTTTACAGGAATCAAGTCGTGTGTAGTTCTGGATCCACTAGCAAAATATACCGATGAAGTTATCACAAGGACGGATATAAGGTTTTGAATAGGTGAAATGGTTATGGTGAGCGGTCAGGTTTGAAATAGTATGAAGGAACTGGAGCGGCATTTCTTGTGTTGGAATAATGGTTACTCATCGGGTCACCTGCAAATCAGAAGATGTACTGCAAGCATATACATATATTTTGCATGAATTTAAACATGATGCAAATTCCCTTCAGACCATGAAAATTGTCTTGGACGGTTGAGGATGACGTCCTTAGACCAAGATGTCACGGGCCATGAATTGTGCAGTAAGGGATTCGCAGGCCATGAAATGATATTCTCGGGCCATGAGAATGGTGCCTCGAACCATGACGCCTTTGAATAATGATGTGCAAGTTTGAGAGATCCTCAGGACATGGCATGGTGTCTTCCGGCTATGAGGATGGCGCCTTCAAACTATTACACCTTCAGACAAGCTGGTGATATTTCAGCCCATGAGGTGAAAATACATGATGCTAGAAGCAACAAGACAAGGCTTAGTCTTGTATGAAGTTGAGGGTAGAGCTTAGCCCGAGAGAGGAGCATAATGCAAGAGAGACAATGCTTATTCTCGTGCAGGATTCGGGACAATGCTTAGTACCATGAAAAGAGAAGGCAATGCTTAGCCTTATACAGATAGGGAGGAATGGCTTAGCCTCATGCAAAGATTGAGACAGAGCTTAGTCTCACGCAAATAGAAGGCAGATCTTAGCCTTATGCAAGGTTCAGGACAGGGCTTAGCCTCGTGCAAGAAGAAGGCAGTGCTTAGCCTCACGCAAGTGAAGGCAATGTTTAGCCTTATGCAGATAGGGAGGCATGGCTTAGCCTCATGCAAATATAAGGCAGAGCTTAGCCTTATGCAGATAGGGAGGCATGGGTTAGCCTCATGCAAATAGAAGGCAGATCTTAGCCTTATGCAAGGT
Source organism: Nicotiana paniculata (assembly GCA_005239505.1). Classification (NCBI taxonomy): domain Eukaryota; kingdom Viridiplantae; phylum Streptophyta; class Magnoliopsida; order Solanales; family Solanaceae; genus Nicotiana; species Nicotiana paniculata. The sequence goes on along the minus strand of ML303541.1, from coordinate 18,852 downwards.
GGAGGCAATGCTTAGCCTCATGTATAGGGAGGCAGGGATTGGCCTCATGCAAAGTTCAGGACATGGCTTAATCCCATGCAAGGATAAGACAGAGCTTAGCCTTATGCAAGGTGGAGGCAATGCTTAGCCTTATGAAGATTTTGAGACAATTCTTAGTCTCATGCAAATAGAAGGCAAAGCTTAGCCTTATGCAGATAAGGAGGCATGGCTTAGCCTCATGCAAAGAGAAGGCAGAACTTAGCCTTATGCAAGGTGGAGGCAATTCTTAGCCTCATGAAAATAGGGAGGCGGGCTTAGCCTCATGCAAAGTTCGGGACAGGCTTTAGTCCCATGCAAGGAGAAGCTAGAGCTTAGCCTTATGCAAAGTGGAGTCAATGCTTAGCCTTATGCAGATTTTGAGACAATGCTTAGTCACATGCAAATAGAAGGCAAAGCTTAGCCTTATGCAAATACGGAGGCAATGCTTCACCTCATGCAGGATTGAGACAGAGCTTAGTATCATGCAATGAATAAATAATAGGTGATAGCAGAGTATTTCTTAGCTGGGAATGAGTTCGATGTCTTCGTTTTTATGAAGGTTGTGATTCCAAGGTGTGCGTATTCCTTGTCCTACATTCAAAGAAAAAGTGTGAGTTTTGAAAGGGGAAGGTTGGTTCGTGTATTCATCTGCTAGCTTGATTTGCTCCGCCCTTGTCTGAAGATCCTGTTCAAATTATTTGGGCAGCATTTGTTAAAGCAGAGTTTATTTCAAAAGCAGGCAGGCATAGTTTTCAAAGACATAGTAAAATATAGTTTAGAAAATTGGTTAGATGAAGCAGTGACTGTGACATGATCAGAGTCATCGCGACTTCTTCTGCCCTAGAATTTCCCTCCCTGAGGGTCCTTCTCAAAATTCTGCCCCAGTTGACTAGATAACATTTCTGGCTTCTCTATATGCTGCGATTAGCTGAGCTTGCTTCGGAATTTTGAGGGTCCTCCTCAAAATTCTGCCCCAGTTTCTGATGATGGGGAAAATAAATTTTTTATTGAATTGTGACCGAACCCACAGGGCTGCCTACGTATCCCATCTTAAAAGGGAATCAGGTCGAGCGTAGTTCAATTTATATCATACGAGGAGACATAAATAGTTTACACATAGTATCATTTGACTGCATCTGAATTGATATGCTTTGGCCATATTTCTCCGTCTATTTCTGCGAGTATGAGCGCTCCTCCTGTCAGTACTTTTGTGGACCATGTAAGGACCTTGCCAGTTGGGAGAGAATTTCCCTTTGACTTCATCTTGATGCGGAAAGATCTTCTTTAACACCAGCTATCCCGGTGTGAACTGTCTTGGCTTGAAACTTTTGTTGAAAGCTCTGGACATTCTATTCTGATAAATTTGGTTGTGGCACACTGCATTCATCCTTTTTCCATCTATGAGGGCTAGCTGCTCATAGCGGCTCCTTATCCATTCTGCGTCGCTGAGCTCGGCTTCTTGTATGATTCTCAAGGAAGGAATTTCCACTTCGACGGGAATGAAAACCTCAGTATCATAAACCAGCAGATAGGGAGTTTCCCCAGTTGATGTGCGGACTGTGGTACAATATCCCAGTAAGGCGAATGGTAGCTTCTCGTGCCATTGTTTGTGATTTTTTACCATTTTCCTCAGTATCTTCTTGATGTTTTTGTTGGCAGCTCCATGGCTCCATTCATTTGAGGTATGTATGTCGCGGAATTCTTGTGCTTGATTTTGAAAGTTTCACACATGGATTTCATCAGATCGCTGTTGAGATTGGTGACATTGTCAGTGATGATGGACTCTGGAACCCCGAACCGACAAATAATTCGGTCACAAAAAAAATCCGCAACGACCTTCTCGGTTACAGCTTTGTAAGATGCAGCTTCAACCCATTTAGTGAATTAGTCGAAGCTACTAAAATAAACCGATGCCCGTTTGAGGCGGTGGGCTAGATTGGACCAATGACATCCATTCCCCAAGCGGCAAAGTTTTCATTAATCTCGTTTGGTGGAACTTTTATCATATCTACATGTACTTGACATTGATAGAATTTCTGACATACCAGATGCAATCTGTTTCCATGGTCATCCAAAAATAACCTGCCCTGAGTATCTTTTTGGCCAAGACAAAGCCTTTCATATGCGGGCTGAAGGTTCCGACATGTATTTCCTCGAGCAACTTAGAAGCTTCCTTTGCGTTGACATACCTTAATAGTGCCATATCAGGAGTTCTTATATATAGGGTTCCTCCACTCTGAAATAAATTATTGGACAACCTCCGGAGCGTGCGTTTCTGAATATGGTTTTCATGCTCCAGGTATTCTCCCTTTTCCAAATACTCCTTGATGTCATGGAACCAAGGCTTACCGTCTGTCTCCTCTTCGACGTGAGCACAATATGCCGGATGATTATGGATCCTTACTGGGATAGGATCGATGAAGTTCATGTCTGGATGTTGTATCACTGATGACAAAGTAGCCAATGCATCGGCAAACTCATTCTGAATTCTGGGGACATGCCGAAACTCTATCTTTGTGAACCTATTATTCATTTCTTTCACATGATGCAGATATAGAAATATCTTGCAATTATTTATAGCCCACTATCTTTGTACCTGGTGCATAAGCAAATCTGAATCGCCGATTGTTAGCAGTTCCTGAATGTTCATGTCAACAGCCATGTTAAGCCCTAATATAGAAGCTTCCTATTTCGCCATGTTGTTGGTGCAGGGGAATCTGAGTTTCGCAGATACCGGATAAGGTTGACTAGTTTCTGATACCAAGACGGCTCAATGCCGACTCCTTTGAAGTTTGCCGCTCTGTCAAAGAACATTCTCCAACCGTTGTAGGCTTCAGCAATGTCTTCTCCTACGAATGATACCTATTCATCGGGAAAATACATTTTCAAGGGTTCGTATTCTCCTCCCACAGGGTTTTCAGCAAGGTGGTCTGCCAGTGCCTGTCCCTTGACTGCTTTCTGAGTTACATAGACGATGTCGAATTCGCTCAGCAAGATTTGCCAATTAGCCAGCTTCCCAGTAGGCATGGGTTTCTGAAATATGTACTTCAAGGGATCCATTCTTGATATGAGATATGTTGTATCGGCACAGAAGTAATTCCTCAGCTTCTGAGCTATCCAGGTCAAGACACAGTAGGTACGTTCCAGCAGAGAGTACAATGCTTCATAAGGTGTAAATTTCTTACTCAGGTAGTAGATGGCCTGTTCTTTTCTCCCTGTCTCGTCGTGCTGCCCCAGAACGCAGCTGAAAGCTCCATCTAGCACTGCAAGGTAGAGTACCAGTGGTCTACCTGGCTCTGGCGGGACTAAAACTGGTGGTGTCGATAAGTACTCCTTGATTTTGTCAAAATCCTTTTGACAATCCTCGGTCCAACTAGTTGCAGCGTCCTTCTTCAACATCTTGAAAATAGGCTCACATATTACTGTGGACTGTGCTATGAAATGACTGATGTAGTTAAGGTGTCCCAGGAAACTCATCACATCTTTATTTCTCTTTGGTGGTGGTAACTCTTGGATGGATTTGACCTTCGATGGATCCAATTCTATTCCCCGGCGGCTGACGATGAATCCCAATAGCTTTCCGGCAGGAACCCTGAAGGCACACTTTGTGGGGTTTAGCTTTATGTTGTACTTCCACAGTCTATCGAAGAATATCCTCAAGTCTGCTATGTGATCTGTGGCCTTCTTGGATTTAATGATGACATCATCCACATATACCTCGATTTTTTGAGTATTATGTCATGAAAAATAGTAGTCATGGCCCTCATGTAGGTTGCCCCAGCATTCTTTAGACCAAATGGCATCATCTTGTAACAGTACACACCCCATGGTGTAATGAAGGCTATTTTCTCAGCATCCTCCTTGTCCATCCAGATCTGATGGTAACCGGTGAAGCAATCCACAAAAGACTAGAGTTCATGCTTGGCATAATTTTCGATCAAGATGTGTATATTTGGAAGCGGGAAATCATCCTTTGGACTGGTTCTGTTGAGATCCCGATAATCGACACAAACTCTAACTTTCCCATCCTTCTTTAGAACTGGCACAATGTTGGCTAGCCAAGTTGGATATTCAACTACCCTGAGGACCTTGGCTTTGATCTGCTTAGTAACCTCCTATTTGACCTTCAGGCTTGAATGTCCTGAGTTTCTGCTTTATGGGCGGACATATTGGATTTGTAGGCAATTTGTGGGCCACAATGGACGTTCTTAACCAGGTCATATCATCATAAGACCACGCAAAGATGTCCTCATACTCTTTTGAGAACCGAGTGTACTCCTCTTTCTCTGACAGTGACAAGTGGATGCTGATGCGGGTCTCCTTGACGGTTTCAGAATTTCCCAAGTTAACTATCTAAGTTTCGTCCAAGTTGGACTTAGGTCTGTTCTCAAAATCCTCTACTTCTCTGATGATATCTTCGGGTATTGCATCCTCTTCTTCGGAATCACTATCCTTTTGTTGTGTTGTTTCATTACATGTCACAATTTCCGGTTCATCGAGATAGGAAATAGTAATGATGTATGGATAAAGATATGAGAGAAAGTGGTAATAATAAACATCAATTCATTGAAAGCATTAAACAAAAGTGATTTTCAATAATTTAAATAACGTTTTGGAACATTGAAAATATTATTTAAAACAAAATGCAAAAAGGGAAGTCTTTTTTTTTTCTAGAAGAGCAAATTTAAACATTGTTGTTCAGCCTTGCTACCCCGGGACTCGTCGGGCCTTCGTTGGTCTGACAATCTAGTTCTTGAGGAATGCTCCTCTCTCCATAGCTTGGATAGTAGGGACTTCCTACTCCTCCTATACAATTACACAATAGTCCATGTCATCATCTTCCAAGAACAAATTCCTTAATGATGCCAACGCTTCTTCTTCCCCTGATCCCAATATAATATAGGCCTGATGGAAGGTCTGACTCAGGTGTGCCACGGGCTGCTCAAGTAGATAGTATGGACCGTGTCATGGTGGTGACCAATCGTTGTATTCCTGCCAGGTGTACTGATATCCCAATCCGAAAGTGGTACCATGGCGCTTTGGCTATATGGGTTTGGAGATGCCTTGAAGATTTTTACCAAGTTCTTTGCCGGGCTCATTACTCTCCATGCTAGCATACTTTCTATATTTCTACTCCACCACTTATCTTTATCGATTGTGTTAACCCGTTCAATATGATGGTAGGTTTCTCCACCTAACCTTCTTAAGTTTTCAATTACTAGGATAGTCTGACTAGTGTAAATGGTGTTTCTCCTATCTCCATGGATAATCACTTCTTGGTGGTTCCACTCGAACTTCATCCTGATGCAAAGTTGATGCTACAGCCCCAGCGGCATGTATCCATGGTCGTCCCAACATCAGATTGTAAGAGGCGGATATGTCCGGTACATGAAACTCAATATCAAACCATGTGGGACCCATCTGCAGGCAAAGATTAGTTTCTCCAATGGTAGCTCTTTGAGACCCGTCGAACGCTTTCACATTCATAGCTCCCTCTCATATCTCATGTAGGCCTTTGCCCAACCTCTTCAACATTGTCAATGGAAAAATGTTGAGGTTGGATCCTCCGTCAATCAGAACTCATGCGATGAATTTATCTTCATATTGCACTGTGATGTGCAGTACCCTGTTGTGATTCTAACCTTCAGGTGGCAGCTTGTCCTCGTGGAAGGTTATTTTGTGGCTTTCTAGCACCTGCCCCACCATATTGGCCATTTCTCCACCAGTGATGATGTTGGGTACATATGCTTCACTCAACACCTTCATTAGAGCATTCATGTGTGCCTCAGAGTTTTGCAGCAACGACATGATAGATATCTGAGCGCAAGTCTTGTTCAGATGATCAATGACAGAGTATTCCCATGCATGTACCTTCCTCCAGAGGTCATCTGGACCAGTCTCAATGACGGGCGATTTGTTAGAAGATTGTTGACTGGTTTCTCCTAAATGTTCAGGTGTATAAACTCTTCCTGTTTTGGTCATTCCTTGTGCAGCGCCGGATTATTCTGTCTTTGACTTTCCTTTTCTTCTAGCCTCAACCACATAATCCCAAGGTAAAACATTAGAACTAAAGGGTGGTGTGGATGCCACCATTACAGTGAAAGGTGTGGCCACCTCCACTTCAAATGGAATAAGTGGTGTTACTTCTACTTCTAAAGGAACCGATGCGGCTATCTCGACTTCAACTGGAAGCTGTACCTACACCATAATGGGATTAAGTGTGACTGCAGGTTTCTTAGGATCATCACCTTCTCGAATAAGCCCGATTGATCCCTCAGGATCCCACTCTTCATCAGTTTCTATCACATTGACCCCTCCATCCCTATGATCTGGGAGAGGATTGTTGCGGACATTGAGTGAAGCTTCCTTCGCATGTATGGCCTTACTATAAATCAGTGTTTGGATCTTGTCTTTCAAGGTGCGGCACTCGTCAATAGTGTGTCCCTTCATGCCGGAATGATATGCACATCTCTTGTTTGGATTGACCCATTCAGATGAATTCTCCATTTCCACAGCGAGAATAGCGGTGACATATCCAGCGGCCTTCAACCTTTCATACAACTGGTCGATGGGTTCAACAATGGCGGTGTATTGTCTGGGTGGTTTGCGGTCGAAGTTAGGTCGGGGTTTCTTGTAATTTGGAAGAGTTGGGGGTGGCTGAAAGTAGTATGGTCGGGAATTATATGTATGGGAGACAACAGTGGGTTGAGAATATCTGGGAGGTGATGGTTGGTATGTGGGTGGATGGGTATGGCATACAAATAGAGTTTTGGGTCCTTGGGCAACCAATACTGTTCCTACATATTTCTTATTAGATATACCACCTGATTGCAATGCTTTGTTCGTGGCCTGCAGTGCCTCAAAATTTGTCACCAACCCTCTTTTAATACCCTCTTCAATCCTTTCTCCGAGTTTGATGATATCGGAGAACTTATGGTTCTCAATAACCATTAGCCTTTCATAATACTGTGGATCCTATGCCCTGATAAAGAACTTGTTCATCTAATCCTCGTCTAATGCTGGTCTAACCTTGGCTGCTCTCGACCTCCACCGAGTAACATATTCGCGGAAAGTCTCAGTTGGCTTGTTCTTTAAGTTCTGGATATAGAAGACATCCGACGCATTCTCCATATTAAATCTGAACCTGTCCGTGACGTCGAACACCATGCTCACTGTGAACAACTCTCACCCAATTGTCCCACTTCTTAAAATTCTGACTTATGTATCAGGACAGGGCATCTCCGGTAAGACTTCTCATGAAGAGCTTCATTCGAATCTTTCATCCTTTCCAGCCCCCATGAGCTTGTCATAGTAGGTTCTCAAATGTACCTTTGGGTCACCCATTCCATCGAACATTTCAAACTTAGGAGGCTTGTAACCCTCCGGCAGTTCCACATCTGGCTGAATGCAAAAATCCTCATAATTCAAACCTTTGATTCCTTTGCCTCCCTCAACACCCTGAACTCGGCTTGTGAGTTTCTTGAGCTCCTTTTCCATGTTATTAATGAGCAGGTCCTTCTTGGAAGATTCTGGTGTGTATGATATTGGTTGAGTAGAGTGGGGTAAGGTTTCCACGTATATGGGGTTATTTTGGTGCAGGCCAGGAGTTTGGGTATAGTGGTGATCATTGGTTGAATTTTGGGGATCGAGGATAGGCTGTGGGGTATTCTGAGGAGTGTGGTAAGTGGTTTGCAGTTAGTGAGTTGGGAGATGCTGATGTTAAGGAGGTGTAGGTATGGGTAAAGGATTTTGAGGAGGGGTTGTATATTGGTGGGGTGCGGGAGGATTCTGCGAGCACTGACTGGGTGTGTTCTGAGGAGGTACTGGGTTTTGGGTATTTGGATGGTTGATATCCGGGACATTTAGTGTGAGGGAGAGGTTTGCCAAGTTGTGGACCTGCTCAAGCTCACCTTGTAATTCAAGTATTTTCTTTTCAAGCCGCAAAACCAAGTCATTTGGTGCCGGAGTACTCCGACCATCAGAAGTTTCCGCATTCTTGGCATATGCGGTGTTGTCGCCACTCGTATTATCCATCTTAGATTTCCCTTTGCCTTTTGATGCACTTGGATGAGGAGGAGGTGGAGGGCCCCTGGATCTGGTATGATAAGCTGATGATGCCAGTATTTGTGAACCAACCTTGGGGAATGGGAATAATCAAAAAAAGGAAAGAAAAACAAAAGGTAACCAAGTGAGTAAGGGTTCCAAAAAGAGTATTTGCGGTATCTAAACACATAGTGCGGGAATGTAAATTCGCGTCCTAATTTGGGAGCCTCGTTGTACCTGAGGTAGGCCTAGTGACAAGTTGATTTGGAGAACTTAAATTCCAATAACTGCCTCATTACATTAATGTAAAATAGACCAATCCAAAACGACACTAAGATAAGATAAGTCACTAATGGAATTTGGCCTTATTACATTTGAAAAAGTAGGTAAATCTAATCTACTTGGTCCCAGAAGGACCTTTCCCAGGCTTGATCTTCTTGGCTCTGTCAATCAGGTTCCCAAGGTCATTCATGCTCAACAACAGATATACTCTTGATAGATGTCCTCCCTCGCTTCCTTCAGCATTCTTGTAGTCGGCGACTCTTTTCCTTGTCTTCCCCTCTAGTTCCGTCAGACCCTGCTCCAAATATTCCAGACTTTCATTAGATTTGATAGCCCTTTCCCTCCATTCATTGATCAGTTCCATATCAGTCTTGTGTTGCTCCAGATGCTTGGCCTCAAACTCATGAACCCTTTTGCGCAGTTTATTGTATTTCACTTGGGCTTCAGCAGCTTCGTTTATGACCCTGTTCCCCCGACCGACTCCCAGCTCAACTACCCCTGCTATGCTGTCTTCCAACCATGATAGGTAAAAGCGTACATGCCCTGCGTGGTACTTGTATGGCTCGATTGTGTCCCTTATTATAATAATCTTTAGATGCCACATATGTTGAGCTTCACATTTGTACGGGGTGTCGTCATTATGAAATCTACCCTGTAATGACTCATTTTAGAAACTCGCGGTATGACTTGCTTCCTACCTGCCTGTCTCATAACCCTGACGGGAACATAAGGGTATATGCCCCTTAACCCGATCAACACCAGGTGTAGAGCGTCCCTAGATCTGATGATGAACTCACTGGTAGAGAACCATTCGAACATCCATTGAACTTGGTCCTCAGTCAAATTGTCAAGAAAATGTGCCCATTCTGTAGCATTTTCCGGTTGAGCAAACATGTCTAGCATGTAATTCATTATCTTAGGGTGATGGAAGGCTATATGATCATTCCACGCCCTTCGTGGAAACTGTTGACGATATTGACCCCTTTGGAGATGCTCCAATAACCAAACCAGTAGTAGCAGATTACAACCCTCAAAATGTTTCAACCCCTTCTAGCAGTGGTCCAAGGCTCGGTAGATGACATATATGATCATAGGGACAATGGTATATGTTTTCCCCTCGATCCCCTCCATTAAGGTTTTGGCTACCATAGCCAATCTAGTGTGAATCCTGTCTTTTTTGCTTGGAAATACTATCATACCCAGGAAGCAAACAACAAACACAAAAACCCTGCGGCGAATATTACCCAAGGAAGTGATAGAGAATTCATCATGGAAGATACAATAGGATTTTCTATGACCATATTGTTCATAGAGGTAGTCAAAGGTTATGTAGGACTCCTTCAGGCACTCCAAATCATTGTTCTTTTTCAAACCCATCATTTTCAGGAACCCCCTAGCGGCACGGTTTTCTGGAACCAATAAACCTGGATTGTCCCAAGGTAATCCAGCGAATCCCCCTATCTCCTCCAAGAGAGGAGTCATTTCTATGTTGCCAAAATGGAACAAGGACCTTTCTCCGTCCCAGAACATAATGGCCGCTTCGATCCACATATTGTTTGGTTGGATATCCAGTAAAGAGGGTAAGTTTTCGAGGACCCTTTCACATGCTTCTTGTCACTTGGCGAAATGTCCTCCCACCAATCCAGCAACAATGGTGGTATTCTTTGGACCATGTCGAAACTGGGGACTTCGTGCCTCATTTCTGCAAAACAAATAAGGTTAGACCCTTTCCCCCTCCAAATTTGACTACTTATACATCACTGATTAGCATATTGGCACTTATTTCTCCAAATTAATGCACAAATCGTGGTTGCGTCTGTTGGGATTATGGAAACCCCGGTGGACTTTTGGACATGGTTTGTCTTAAAGGGTTATTAGGTGGACAACATATTAACCCCGGCTAGGTTTTGACCATGAATCATGTACAATAAATCAGAGTAAGGTTTCTATAGAGGTCTAAACTGGTACCCTCAAGAGGACAACTTGAGGGGGAAAGGCACAGAACCTTCGACTACACCATTGATCGACTAGTTTTACCGCAAATAAGCCTTTCCGAATTTAAAAGGTGATATATGAAGGGTGCAAACACTCATCAAGCGTTGCTATATGATTGATTACGCACGAGTGGAATATGATGTTGAGCATGATTTATGCAACAGTAAATAGCATGTTGTCACGTATTTGCATGTTGAAAATGATAAATATGGTATTTAATAATTGAAATATGTTTAATAAAGAAAACAAGGAAAAAAGTCAATTTCTGTAGTAAAGGAAATCATAAATGCTTGAAAATAGGCAATTAGCAGAATAAAGCATGCTTAATACTAATTCACAAAAACAAGTTTGTCATGGTAAGAGCCTAATGGAAATCCCCAACAGAGTCGCCATGCTGTCGTGCCCCCTTTTTCCTTGCGAAGTCCGGGTTTCGACATTTTGAGACACCTCCCTTCCTTTTGGGACGGGGTATGGGATTTGAAGAGTCGCCACCTAACGGATTAAGGTGCGTTAGGGCACCTGAAGCAAATAACTCATAAACCAGTTTACATTATCATAGACTGGGTAAGGTCTCGAAATTACCTTGAGGGGAAGGTGTTAGGCACCCCTCAAGGTCCACAACGGTGGGTCCCGACCAAACTCAATTTAAGCGAATTAGTCTTTAAAGAAAAATAAAACAGCTTAAAAACAAATAGAGATTACTTTAAAACGGAAATTAAAGGGGTCCTAGGTTTATTAGCCTACAGGATCACTTCTATGCAATACTCAGTAACCTTCCTCAAATAGAGGTGTTACGCTTAGCATTAGCGCACAGGTCATCATCTCCTTTACTACCCAGTTACCCTCCCCTTTTCAATTATTATCTAAGCGTTCTAAAATCATCTTGTGTGTATCCTATGCGTGCACTACTCGTCCCTTACCTATGGCCCTGGAGGTGTTTAGGACCTCTATTTTAAGGTGGTTCTAGACTCACCTATGTTTCTTAAAAGGGGAAAATCTAAGCGACAAACAAAAAATCAAGTAAGACTGTCACATAAAGAGCAGTTAAGGGGGCTCATATTTACCTCCACAAATAAACAAACAGTTGCACGCTTATTCAAACAAGCAGTTTTAAACGATTTGGGGGGGGGGGAGGGGTCCTATAGGTAGGATATCTAAATGAGCACAAACAGAATGTATAGTAGTTTTATTAAAGTGAGGTTGTGAGTATCCATCACTTTTCTTACTGATTTTTTTATAACTTCCTGAATCTGGGCACATTTCAAGCAAAAATCGTAATTTTAAACCCAAGATTTTAATTATCCTACAGGCTTGCCTAAATGATAATCGGGCAGAATCATATGGACATGGTATCTAAACTGTAAACCAGTGATTGAGTTTAACAGACAAATTTCATCCTTTTAGATCCTATTGGCCTGCTTTCTATGTGATGAAACTGATTACAAGAATTATTTCCTATAAACATGATATCTAAACACATAAACTGATTTTTACACTTACTTCCTATAGACATGATGTCTAAGTGTCAACACTGATTTTTGATATGTGTTATGTGTTTCCTATAGGTATGTGTGACGACCCAAAGGGTCATCACCTATTTTATTACCTATTCTGTACTTCCGAGGCCTTGAAAACCTCATTTGTAGTTGCCTCGATTTGCGTGTGCAGTCCGGGCGCGTAGCCGGACAGCTTAAATATGAAATTTTGTGAAAAATGCTAAGACTTGATATTAAAATGAATAAATTTGACTACAGTCAGCATTTTGGGTAAATGGACCCGGACCTGGACCCGTGATTTGACGGTCCTGGAGGGTCTGTAGGAAAATATTGGACTTAGGAATACGCCCGGAATCAAATTCCGAGGTCCCTAGCCCGAGAAATGAATTTTGAGTAACATTGTTTTCTGAAAATATTTGAGGAAATTTAAAATGAAATCTGATTAGAAAGTGATGGTATCGGGCCCGTATTTTGTTCCGGCGCCTGGTACAGGTCATATATATGGTTTAAGCACTTTTTGTAAAGTTTGGTTGAAATCGGATTTCGTTTGACGTGTTTCAGATTTAAAATGGAAAATTGATGTTTCATAAAATTTGATAGAATTCATCGACTTTGAGGCTTAATTTGATGTGTATGATGTTGTTTTGGCGATTTGATCGCACGGGCAAGTTTGTAGGATGTTATGTGAGTTATCTGTGGAATGTGGTATCATTCCGAGATGTATAGGTCAGTTCGCCACGTTGTTAGCGAAGTTAGAAAACTTAAAATTCCTAGGTTTGGTTCTTGAGGTTTTGGGGGTGTGATTTTGAGTTATAGCGTTGTTTTAAGTGTTTGAAGGCTCGAGCGAGTCCGTATTATGATTTGGGACTCGTTGGTATATTTGGATTAGGGCTCGGGTGGGCTCAGGGGCCTTTCGGGCACCTAACAGGGCTAAAAACCTGCAAACACAGCTGCTGGTGCACCTGCTCTGGTGTGACCGCAGGTGCGGTTGCCCAGCAGTGCAAGACCTCAGGTTCGGTCCCAGGCATCGCAGGTGCGATCAACACTAGCCTGGCCAGCCATCGCAGGTGCGGAGCATTTCTCGCAGGTGCGAGACTGCAGGTGCGGTCTCCACTTCGCAGGTGCGATCCCAGACCCCCTAGCCCAACTCCGCAGGTGCGGTCCCTAGAGCCGCAGGTGCGAGTTCACTGTTTAGGCAGTAAGTTTTAAATACGGGTTTTAAACCCATTTCTCTCATTTTTCATCTTCTTCCTTAGGCGATTTCCACCATTTTTAAGAGCTTTCGACCAGGTCTTGCAAGGTAAGTACATTCCACCCGTAAATTTGTTTCATGCATGCATCCTAGCCTAATCAACTACAAAAACTAGTGCAAATATTCAAGAAATTTGGGTAGTAACCTAGAATTTGTGATCACTTTAGAATTTTTCGTGAATTATCCATGAAATCAAGTAAAATTGTATATTGTGATCCTTAGGCTTTGGGTGAGTGTTTCCTTCGAGAGTTTCAAGAATCCAAGTGAGCGGGCCCGGTGTTGAATTTTGATAATTTTGGAAGAATGCTAGGAAATGGATAATTAGGCCATGTGATTGAATCATTGAATCCTTATTGATATACTTGAGTTGGTTATGTCTTGATAATACCATTCCGGAGTCGAATTCTAAAGGAAAGGCGGTGTTAGAGGGTTGATTGCTATACTTTGGACCCGAGGTAAGTGTTCGGTCTAACCTTAGCTTGAGGGAATAGGAGTTGAGTATAATTTGCTACTTGCTAATTGTCAAATACGATGTATAGGCATGCTGACGAGTATCTATACATTGGTGTCTAGCATGACCGTGAGTCCTTATATTGTGAATATTCTGATTTTGTGGTAATTTCCATGCTTAATTGATGATTTCTATATGTTGTGAAGAATATGTGAAGGGAATTGTAATCTTTAAACTCTGTTAGAGCATTGGCTCAAATTGTAACACGAACGATGAAGGTATATGAGATAAATGTATCCTCTAGAGCATTGACTCAAGTAATGGAGTGAATTATGAAATGAAGTGAAAGAAAGAGAAAGAGCTACTAAAATATACCCTTGTCGGGTCATTGTTGCTTTTAATATTGTCTCCCTTGTTGGGATGTTGAGATTACTGTTATTATTCCCTTGCCGGGATTTAATTGTTGATATTGTTCCCTTGCCGGGATTTAATTGTTGATATTGTTCCCTTGCCGGATTTAATTGTTTAATTGATGTTCCCTTGCTGGGATTTCTATTTTATTCTGCTTACTTCCTTGCCCTTGTTTGTGATTGCTGTTTGGGTGAGGAAGAGTGTTAAAGCACGAAGGGTGATGCTGTGCACTGTTGATATTGTGAGGAAGAGTGTTAAAGCACGAAGGGTGATGTCGTGCATTGTTTGATATTTTTCCCTTTCGGGGGTTATTATTTCTATTTTGTTTACTCCCTTGCCCTTGTTTGTGATTGCTGTTTGGCTGAGGAAGAGTGCTAAAGCACGAAGGGTGATGCTGTGCATTGTTTGACATTGTGAAGAAAGAGTGTAAAGCACGAAGGGTGATGCCGTGCCGTACGATGTACCATTCCGTACCAATATTCATTGATTATACTGTGAGGAAAGAGAGTAAAAGCACGAAGGGTGATGCCGTGCAAGTTTGTGATTTCTTGTCCTTATTGATATGCTGGCTTTGTTGTTTTTTTCCTTATTGATTTTTCTTATATGAAACTGTTATCTCCCCACAGCATGTTCCCCTTCCTTTGTTAATTGTTTCTCCCTATATTTCTTATCTGTTGTATATATTTATATCTATTTATTTGAACTGCACATGTTTATTTGGTAGTCTAGTTCTAGCCTCGTCATTACTTCACCGAGGTTAGGCTAGGCACTTACCAGTACATGGGGTCAGTTGTACTGATGCTACACCTGCACTTCTTTATGTTGTGCAGATTACGCAGCCGGACCCGGAGGACATCATTAGTGGGAGTGTCTTCCAGTTATCCTAGAGGCTTCAAGGTATACCCACTGGCGTTCGTGGGCCTTGGCATCTCTTCCATCCCTTTGTATTCACTTCTGTCTTGTTTTTCCTCTAGTTCAGAGACATCTATGTATTCTCTTTTCAGACTTGTATTTAGCACTCTTATAGACAGTTTGTGAGTTTGTAACTCCAGGTTTTGGGAAGTTTTGCGTCGTTGTAATATGATTGTCTTTACTTAGCTTGAGATCGTATTTATTCCACTGATTAATTGCAAATTGTTTAGCTTATTCTGTTAAATTGAGATTACTATTATAGTTTAGCTATACACGTTGGCTTGTCTAGCGAGTTCAACATTAGACACCATCACGGCCCGACGATGGGATTTTGGGGTGTGACAAGTTGGTATCAGAGCACTAGGTTACTTAGGTCTCACAACTCACGGACAAATTGGTAGAGTCTGAGGGATCGGTACGGAGACGTCTGTATTTATCCCCTAGAGGCTGCAAATTTAGGATGACTCCATATTTCTTTTTTTCTATGTCGTGAGCTATGATTCTGAGTAATGATTGAGTTTCTATTCTATTCTCTCGCAGATGGCGAGGACGCGTGCTTCCCTTGGTTCTGCCCAGCAGCCTGACACTCCTGCTACAGCTCCTACTCGAGGTCGAGGTCGAGGACGAGGTCGTGATAGAGACCGAGGCCGGGGCCAGGCTCAGCCTAGAGCAGCAGCTCCATTGGAGGACCCTCAAGTCGAGTCTGATGAGGATGTCCCAGTTCCGGCAGTCCCAGTTGGACCAGCTCAGGTCCCAGAGGGGTTCATAGCTACCCTAGTGCTTCAGGACGCCCTTGTCCGTCTAGTCGGACTCATGGAAAGTGTAGCACAGGCGGGTCTTCTTCCTATAGCACCAGCCGTCTCTCAGGCTGGGGGAGGTGCCCATACTCCTACCGCCCGCGTGCCAGAGCAGCTAGCTCCACAGTTTCAGACTCCGATACCTCAGCCAGTCAGAGTAGCTCAGTCGAGTAATGCAGCGCCGGTAGCCGATGGAGTAGCTATGTCAGCAGATGCTCTGTGGAGACTGGACAGGTTCACTAAGTTATTCACTGCTACTTTTACTGGTTCACCATCAGAGGACCCCCAGGATTATTTGGACAACTACCATGAGGTCCTTCGGAATATGGGCATAGTAGAGTCCAACGGAGTTGACTTCGCTACTTTTCGATTATCTGGTGCAGCCAAGAGTTGGTGGAGAGACTATTGCCTAGCCAGACCAGCTGGATCTACACCCTTTGACTTGGACTCAGTTCTCAGAGGTATTTTTGGGAAAGTTCCTTCCCATTACTCAGAGAGAGGACCTTCGGAGGCAGTTTGAGCGTCTCCAGCAGGGATCCATGTCCGTCACTCAGTACAAGACCAGGTTCATCACTCTAGCCCGTCATACTCTTATGATACTTCCCACCGATCGGGAGAGGGTTCGGAGGTTTATCGAGGGATTGGCCTGGCCTATCAGACTTCAGATGGCTAGAGAGTCAGGTACAAATATATTATTCCAGGATGCGGCCAATATGGCCAGGAGGATTGAGATGATTTTGTCACAGGGTGGTGGTCAGGGGGCTGACAAGAGGCCCCGTCATTTCGATCGTTTTAGTGGAGTCTCATCTGGAGGCAGGGATTCTTCAGGCAGAGGTCATCCTCCCAAACCTTTTCAGTTAGCTCTTTAGGTTTCCCATGGTACATCAGGTGGTCGTGGGTATCAGACGCACTATTCTGATCAACAGCCTTACAGTACGCCACCATCTCCCATCAGTGCACCACCGCATCAGAGTTTCCAGGGTGGTCATCCAGGTCGATAGGGTCAGATTCAGTTCCCTCAGCAGCCGAGGTCTTGTTACACGCGTGGCGATCTGGATCACCTTGCCAGATTTTGCCCTCGAGCATCAGGTAGTTCCCAGCATCAGGTTTCTCATGCCATGGTACAGGCACCAGGTGTTCCGCAGCCAGCCCAGCCAGCTAGAGGTGGGGGTAGAGGTGCTAGAGGTGGAGGTAGAGGTCAGGCCGTTAGAGGTGGAGGCCAGCCAGCCAGCAGTCGGCCGTCCCAGATATGTGGTTTAGGGTGGTGGGGCCCAGCCCCGATGTTATGCTTTTCCAACCAGGCCAGAGGCTGAGTCTTCAGATGCAGTCATTACAGGTACTATTCGGGTTTGTGACAGAGATGCTTCAGTGCTATTTGATCCGGGGTCTACGTATTTGTATGTGTCCTCTTATTTTGCGCCATACCTGGTCATGCCTAGTGATCCACTGAGTATTCCTGTTTATGTATCTACACCAGTGGGTGATTCTATCGTGGTCGATCGAGTCCATTGTTCTTGTGTTGTGGTGATTGGGGGTCTTGAGACCCGTGTTGATTTGTTGCTTTTAGGTATGGTCGACTTTGATGTTATATTGGGGATGGACTGGTTATCCCCATATCATGCTATCTTGGATTGTCATGCCAAGACAGTGACCTTAGCCTTGCCATATTTGCCCCGTTTGGAGTGGAAAGGAACTCCTGGTCATTCTACCCGCAGTGTTATTTTGTACATGAAGGCTCGGCGTATGGTCGAGAAGGGGTGTTTGGCTTATTTGGCTTATGTGCGCGATTCCAGTGTTGAGGTTCCCTCCATTGATTCGGTGCCCGTGGTTTGTGAGTTTCCTAAGGTCTTCCCTTCAGACCTGCCGGGGATGCCGCCCGACAAGGACATTGATTTCTGCATTGATCTGGCTTCGGGCACCCAGCCCATTTCTATTCCGCCGTATCGCATGGCCCTGCCAGAGTTGAAAGAATTGAAGGAAGAGTTGCAGGATTTGCTTGGGAAGGGTTTCATTAGGCCCAGCGTTTCTCCTTGGGGTGCTCTAGTGTTGTTTGTGAAGAAAAAGGATGGTTCGATGAGGATGTGCATTGATTACTGACAATTGAACAAGGTTACAATCAAGAATAAGTATCCACTGCCGAGGATTGATGATTTGTTCGATCAGCTTCAGGGCGCCAGGGTATTTTCAAAGATAGACTTGAGATCTGGCTACCATCAGTTGAGGATTAGGGCATCCGATGTCCCTAAGACAGCTTTCCGCACTCGGTACGGGCATTACGAGTTTTTAGTCATGTTGTTTGGGTTGACAAATGCCCCAGCAGCTTTTATGGACTTGATGAACCAAGTGTTCAGGCCTTATTTGGACTCGTTTGTGATAGTCTTCATTGATGATATATTGATATACTCCCGCAGTCAGTAGGAGCACGGGAAACATCTCAGAGTGGTTCTTCAGACTCTGAAGGATGGTCAACTTTTTGCAAAGTTTTCGAAGTGTGAGTTCTGGTTGAGTTCAGTTGCATTTCTGGGTCATGTCGTGTCAGCAGAGGGTATTCAGGTTGACTCGAAGAAGATTGAGGCAGTCAAGAACTAGCCTAAACCCGCATCAGTGATGCGAGACTAAATTGCATAGTTTAACATGTGATATACCTTACATTTTATGAGCATTAATGATAAAGTTACACTTGTTATGTGCTTAATGGAGTTTATTTCATGTGTAGGTGAATTGGAAATGGAAACGGAGCTAAAGGGATGCAAATACGTCAAAAATACGCAAAAGGAGACGCCCGGGCGATAGCTGGGCGTTTGCCCCATGAAGCCTCGCCCCCCTGGCGTTAGGGGGGCGTTTACCCCATAAAGACTTCNCGTTAGGGGGGCGTTAGAGCCCAAACGCCAGGGGTCTCCAGTGTCGCCCAAGTCCGAGTTTGACGAGTTTAAGTGTTTCCCAAGTGAAATAGAAGTCTCCTACACGGTTAGGGTTCACCCTAAACCTATAAATAGACTCCTAAAACACAATTAAGGAGGAGATTCACGAATTAGAAGGCAGATTCGAGATTAGAGTGAATCCAAGGCAAAACATCAATCTGTACATATTTTCTTCTTTACTTTGTAATTTAATTATGCAAGTTGTTTTAGATTATTCTTATGAATTTGTTTAGCTAATTGTTGGTAGAACCCGTTGGGGAATAAACTTCTTGTG
>MDKI01098223.1:0-66814 GCA_005239505.1 Nicotiana paniculata | reverse complement strand
TATATATATATATATATCGCTGTGGCGTGCAGCCCGATCCAATATATATGTATATATGTATATAACGCTGCGGCGTGCAACCCGATCCATCACTATCCTCACAATCCGGCTCTCGGCCTAGCTCAGTCATCACCTTCACAAGCCACTCGGGCAACTCACCAATAATCACAGGGACTCAGCCCAAAAATATCTTTCATTTGTTTGAAAACAGGGTGATAAACAGGAATGAATAATGAACAAGTATTAATCATGACTGAGATTGCATTTTCTATCAAAAACAGTGTGAGAATAGTAGTAAAACACCCCTGAAGGTCCAAACAGGTTGGCACAAGGCCCCAAACATGGCATACAACCCAAAGTATAGTACAAATCTCTAAAATACGATTTATCATATGATTTCAAAGCGACTTAATAGTCCTCACGGGACGGACCAAGTCACAATCTCTATCGGTGCACGCCCACACACTCGTCACCTAGCATGTTGTCACCATATTTATCAAAACAGTACGAAATACCGGGGTTTCATACCCCCATGTCAAGATTTACGTTCGTTACTTACCTCAAACCGGATGAAAACTACACCGCGATGCCTTTGCTCCTCGACTTGGCCTTAATGGGCCCCGAATCTATTCAAAATAGATTCATATCATCAAAATATTCAAAAGGGACAAAGCCCACTCAAAAATATCCAATTTACGTCAAAAATTCCGAAATGGGACAAACCCGACCCCCGGGATCACCTCCTGGATTTCGATAAAAATTGCAAAACTAAAATCTTTACGCTCTCACGAGTTCATGCATACCAAATACATCAAAATCGGATCCCGAATGGCCCCTCAAATCCTCAATTTATACTCTCAAATTCCAAGTCCTAATCTCCCAAATTTCACCACTAAAACATAATTAAACAATGGGATAATTGCCATAAACACAAGATACAAAGTCCATGTAGCTTACCTCACTGAATACACTTGATTCTCCATTGAAATCCCAGCTCAAAGCTCCAAAGTCCATCAAAAACGGTGAAGAGAATGAGAGGAATTCGCGAAGGCAACCTTATATAGGTTCTGCCAAGCGATATCGCACCTGCGACCACAATCCCGCACCTGCGGCATATGTGGTCCTAAATCCCGCACCTGCGGCATATCTCTACCGGTGCACGCCCACAACGTATTCTCACTTAAGCCTAAATTCCGCATATGTGGTCCTCAACACGCACCTTCGGGCCCCCAGGTGCGACCAAACTTCCGCACCTGCTCTCCCAGGCCAGGTTCCTCTTTTCGCACCTGCGCAAGGTGTTCTGCACCTGTGCCTTCGCACCTGCAGCTCCCCGTCCGCAGGTGCGGCCACACTAGAATCCCTGTGCCAACAGCCATTTCCTGCCATTTTTCCCAACTTCTAACCTTCCAAAATCATCCGAAATCAATCTCGAGCTCCTCAGGGTCTCAAGTAAAAGTATCAACAAGTCATATATCAATATACGAACCTAGTCGAACCTCAGAACTCTAAAATAAACATCAAAACACCAAATCAAATCCAAATTCAAGCTTAAGGATTTCTAAACTTCCGAAATCTGCCAATGGTGCCGAAACCACCCAAACCATGTCGAATGACCTGAAAATTTGCACACGCATCCCAAATGACACTACGGACCTACTCCATATTCTGAAATTCTATTCCGAACCCGATATCTAATTTTCCACAGCCGGCCGGAAGTCGTCAAAACTCCGATTTCACCAATGCAAGCCTAATTCTACTCCGGACCTCCGAATGACATTGCGAACACACTCCTAAGTCCCAAATCACCTAATGAAGCTATTTGAGCCACAAAAACCACATTCCGAGATCATTTACCTACAAGTCAACTTCCGATTGACTTTTTCAACTAAAACACCAATCAAAGACACTAAGTGTCTCATTTCTCACCACAACCAATCCGAACCCGAACCTATCAATCCAACGCAACACAAAAGAGCTGAACCAAACAAGAATGAAGTAGAAATAGGAAAATAACAGGGCTAAACTCTCGGAACGACCGGCTGGGTCGTTACATTCTCCCCCTCTTAAGCAAATGTTCGTCCTCGAATGGGTCTAGAAACATACCTGAGTCTCAAATAGGTGCTGGTATCTGCTCTGCATCTCCCGCTCGGTCTCCCACGTGGCCTCCTCCACCGGCTGCCCTCTCCATTGCACTTTTACTGAAGCTATATCCTTAGACCTCAACCTTCTGACCTGACGACCCAAAATAGCTACTGGTTCTACCTCATAAGACATATCACCCTCAAGTTGAACCGAACTGAAGTCCAAAACATGAGACGGGTCACCAATATACTTCTGAAGCATGGAAACATGAAATACTGGATGCACGCTCGACAAGCTAGGTGACAAGGAAAGTTTATAAGACACCTCTCCAACCCTCTGAAGCACCTCAAAAGGTCCAATGAATCGGGGACTCAACTTGCCCCTCTTCCCAAACCGCATAACACCCTTCATAGGTAACACCTTTAGCAGGACCTTCTCCCCAGCCATGAAAGATACATCCCCGATCTTCCGGTCCGCATAACTCTTCTGCCTTGATTGCGCCGTTCGAAGCCGCTCCTGAATCAACTTCACCTTATCTAAAAGCATCCTGTATCAAATCCGTACCCAAGAGTCTGGCCTCACCCGGCTCAAACCAACCAACCGGAGATCTACACTTCCTCCTATACAAAGCCTCATATGGGGCCATCTGAATGCTCGACTGATACTTTTATTATATGCAAACTCCGCGAGAGGCAGAAACTGGTCCCATGAACCCCCAAAGTCAATAACACAAGCGCGCAACATGTCCTCTAGAATTTGAATAGTGCACTCGGACTGCCCGTCCGTCTGAGGGTGAAAAGCCGTGCTCAACTCAACCTGAGTACCCAACTCTCTCTGCACGGACCTCTGGAACTGTGATGTGAATTGAGTACCTCTATCAGAAATGATGGAAACCGGAACACCATGCAACCGAACAATCTCCCTTATGTAAATCTCAGCTAGCCGCTCCGAAGAATAAGTAGTACCAACAGAAATGAAGTGCGCGGAATTAGTCAGCCGATCCACAATAACCCATATAGCATCAAACCTCATCGAAGTCCGTGGGAGTTCAACTACAAAGTCCATGGTGATCCGCTCCCACTTTCACTCAGGAATAACCAAACTCTGATGCAATCCACCTGGTCTCTGGTGCTCGTACTTGACCTGCTGGCAGTTGAGACACCGAGCTACAAATCCATAAATATCCTTTTTCATCCGCCTCTACCAATAATGCTGTCTCAGATCCTGACACATCTTCGCAGCACCCGAATGGATGGAATACCGCGAGCCGTGGGCCTCCTCAAGAATCAACTACCAAAGCCTATCTACATTAGGCACACATATATGATCATGCATCCTCATAACACCACCATCGCCAATAACTACATCCCTGGCATCACCTTGCCGGACCCTTTCCTGAAGAACGAGCAAGTGTGGGTCATCATACTGGCGCTCTCTGATACGGTCATAAAGAGAAGACCTGGAGGCTACGCAAGCCAATACCCGGCGGGGCTCCGATAATCCAACCTCACCAACTGACATGCTAAGGCCTGAACATCAAGTTCTAATGGTCTCTCTGCTGGTGGAAGATATGCTAGACTCCCCAAGCTCTCTGCTCCGCGACTCAAGGCATCAACCATTACATTGGCCTTCCCCGGATGGTATAGAATAGTGATATCATAGTCCTTGAGAATCTCCAACCATCTCCTCTGACGCAAATTCAGATCCCTCTGTTTAAACAAGTGCTGCAGGCTATGGTGATCAGTAAAAACCTCACAATGAACCCCATATAAATAATGACGCCAAATCTTCAAGGCGTGAAGAATGGCTGCTAGCTCGAGATCATGCACCGGGTAATTCTTCTCATGAGTCTTCAACTGGCGTGAGGCATAGGCAATCATCCTACCCTCCTACATCAAAACACAACCAATGCCTATCCTCGAGGCATCACAATACACGATATACGAACCTGAAGCTGATGGCAATACTAACACTGGAGCTGAGGTCAAAGCCGTCTTGAGCTTATGGAAGCTCTCATCACACTCGTCTGACCATCTGAACAAAGCACCCTTCTGAGTCAATTTAGCCAAGCGTGAAGCAATAGAAGAAAACCCCTCCACAAAGAGACGGTAATACCCCACCAAACCAAGGAATCTCCTAATCTCTGTAGCTGAGGACGGTTTGGGCCAACTCTGCACCACCTCTACCTTCTTCAGATCAACCTGAATTCCCTCGCTGGACACCACGTGTCCCAAGAAAGCTACTGAGCCCAACCAAAACTCACACTTGGAGAACTTTGCATAAATTTTCTCCTCCCTCAATATTTGCAATACAACCCTCAAATGTTGGGCATGCTCCTCCTGGCTACGAGAATACACCAGGATGTCATCAATGAACACAATAACAAAGGAATCCAAATATGGCTGAAATACGTTGTTCATCAGAGGCATGAACGCTGCTGGGGAATTGGTCAGCCCAAAAGACATCACCAAAAACTCATAGTGGCCATAACGGGTCCTGAAAGCCGTCTTGGAAACATCTGAATTCCGAATCTTCAGCTGATGGTACCCGGATCTCAAGTCAATCTTAGAGAACAACCTAGCTCCCTGAAGCTGATCAAACAAATCATCAATGCAAGACAGAGGATACTTATTCTTGACTGTAACCTTGTTCAGCTGCCTAAAGTCAATACTCATGGAACCATTCTTATTCTTCACGAACAACACTGGTGCACCCCAAGGTGACACACTAGGCCGGACGAACCCCTTTTCTAGGAGTTCCTGAAGTTGCTCTTTGAATTCCTTCAACTCCGCTTGTGCCATACGATATGGTGGAATAGAAATTGATTGAGTGCCCCGCACCAGCTCAATGAAAAAATCATTATCCCTGTCAGGCGGCATGCCCGACAGATTAGCAGACACGTCCGGATACTCACGGATTACAGGAACAAAATCAACAGTGGGAGTCTCAGCACTGACATCCCTCACAAAAGCCAAATAAGACGGACATCCTTTCTCTACCATACGCTGAGCCTTCAGGTATGAAATCATCCTACTAGGCACATAATCAATAGAACCTCTCCACTTCACCCTCGGACATCACGACATCGCTAAGGTCACGACCTTAGCGTGACAATCTAGAACAGCATGACACTGAGATAGCCAATCCATGCCCAATATCACATCAAAGTCAACCATGCTAAGCAATAGCAGATCCACTCGGGTCTCCAGACACCCAATAGATATAACACATGACTAATACACTCGGTCCACAATAATAGTATCGCCCACCGAAGTTGACACATGAACAAATGTGACTAGGGACTCGCGGGGCATATCCAAAAAATGGGCAAAATGTGATGAAACATAAGAATACGTGGAACCAGGATCAAATAAGACCGAAACATCTTGGTGACAAACTGAAACAATTCCTGTGATCATTGCATCTGAGGCCATGGCATCTAGCCTGGCTGGAAGTGCATAAAACCGGGCCTGACCTCCACCGGATCGACTTCCCCCTCTAGGGTGGCCTCTAGCTGCCTGACCCCCACCCCTCGCAGCCTGAGTGGGTGGTAAAGTAACTGGAGCTGATGTCGAGGGCTGACCCCTCTGCTGAGAAGGGCCCTCAATAAAACAAGGACATTGCCGCCTCATATGCCCAAACTCCCCACACTCGTAACAACTCCTTGGTGCTTGAGACGGGGACTGAAGGGAACCCTAGCACCAGGATAACCTCTGGAAGAATCAGGCATAGACGAGCCCTGAACCGATGCTGCTTGAGATGAACTCTGGGATGGAAAAGCACTGAATGATGGGTGCCCTTGATGAGAACTGTGAGGACCACGACCAGGGAATCCACCACGATAACCTGAACGGACCGACTAAGCCTGCTTGAACGGACAATCCCTGTCGTGCTGGAACTGACCCCCGAAGAAACACTAACTACCAGATCTTCGAGGCCTCTTGTCCTTCCTCTCGTCTCGCTCCTGGCGGCGCACTGACTAAATCTCTCGCGTAATATCAACTACCTGCTCAAAAGTAGCACCCAATACCCTCTCTCTGGTCATAAGAATACGAAGATGATACGAGAGGCCATCCACAAATCTCCTGATCCTATCTCTCTATGTACGGACTAACCAAATAGCATGACGGGCAAGCTCTGAAAACCTCATCTTATACTGTGACACCGTCATATCACCCTGCCGCAGCTGGTCAAACTACATGCACAACTCCTCTCTGCGGGACTGTGGAACATACTTCTCTAAGAAGAGAGTGGAAAACTGCTGCCAATAAAGGGGTGCTGCACCAACGGGCCTACTCCTCTCATAAGCCTCCCACCAAGTAAATGCATCTCCTGGAAAATGAAAGGTAGTAAACGAGACCCCTCTGGTCTCCAATATCCCTGTCGTGCCAAGCATCTCTGACACTTGTCTAAGAAATCATGTGCATCCTCGCCCTTAGCACCACTGAAAGTCGGAGGCCGAAGCCTCTCAAGTCTCTCCAACCCGTGCTGCTCATCGTCAGCCACAAATAGCCTCCGGGGTCTGAAGCCCCTAAATAACCTGCTCAGGTGTATGAGCAGCTGGATTCTTAATGCCTCCCCAGGCTTGAGAAGTAGCAGCTGAAGTAGGAATAACGACTGCTTGAGCAAGACTGGTGCATGCATTTAGAATCTCAACCAAATTCTTCTGAAGACCCGGAATAATAATAGGCACAACTGGTGTATAAGCTGGTCCCACTGGAGCATCTGTGGCTGGGACTTGATCTGGAATGATAGGCGGGTCTATGGGTACCGCCCCAGCAGCTGCGCGGGCTGCACCTCTACCTCTACCACGGCCTCGACCGCGGCCTCGACCCCTCATGGGTCCCACTGGTGGCTGATTGCCATGACCGATACCGCGTGTCCTCACCATCTGTGAGAGAATGAAACAATAGAAGTTTAGTTTCTAGAATCAATAGATTTGCACGACAAAAATTCAAGAAATGTGAGATTTTTCCTAAGGGTTCTGCAGCCTCTCGAAGATAAGTACATACGTCTCCATACCAATCCGCAAGACTCTACTGAACCTGCTCATGACCGGTGAGTCCTATGTAACCTAGGCTCTGATACCAACTTGTCACGACCCCAAATCTACACTGGACGTAATGGCGCCTATCGTAGTACTAGGCTAGCCAATATACTGAACATAATACAAGGAACTTCCCGTTTAAAACAATAACGCAATTTACCAAAAACCTGTCACGTTTAATATTTCAAAATCTGCGGATAATCAATGAAAACATCTGAACAAAAATTCCCAAAACCCGGAGTCAACAGTCATGAGCACTAAATAGGTCACAGAATCTGACATGGTATTTCCATAATACATCAAGTCTAGGAAAATGTAAATAGCGACAAAAATGAGAGGGGAAAGGGTGGGGTTGTGAATGTCGTGCAGCTACCTCACAGTCTCCGACAAGCTCCCCTGAGAACAATCGAGTCTCACTCGATCCGGGCACCTGGATCTGCACACAGGGTGCAAGGAGTGACATGAGTATACCAATTCAGTAAGTAACAAATATAAATAAGGACTTAAGTGCAGTTACAAGCTTTTAAAATCATGTAAAAATCATATAAGAAATATCAGTAGAAATCAATAAATCAAGTCAGGAATATACATTCCGAAAGTTTCATAAACTACATTTTCCCTTTTCAAATCTCATGTTGAACATTTATTCAACATTTATCGATTAGAGGCAGAAATTTAAAGAAGAGTGAAAATAGTAGTTTCATAGCAAATAAGCCCTACGGGCACAATGTCACTCACAAATAAAGCCTCTCGGACAAGCCTCTCAGTCACTCTTGACTCATCTCTCGTTAATCGGCACTCGTACTTAGCACTCACACTCAATAAGTATCATACAATAACCACTGCGGCGTGCAGCCCGATCTATATATATATATATATATATATATATATATATATATATATATATATATATATATATATATATATATATATATATATATATATATATATATATATATATATATATAACGATGCGGCGTGCACCCCTATCCATAAATAGTCGACTGCGCTCACTGGGGGTGTTTAGACTCCGGAGGGGCTCCTTTAGCCCAAGCGCTATATCGTTGCAGCGTGCAACCCGATCTAATATATATAACGCTATAGCGTGCAGCCCGATCTAATATATATATATATATATATATATATATATATATATATATATATATATATATATATATATATATATCTCACTGAGGCGTGCAGCTCGATCCCATATATATGTATATAACGCTGCGACGTGAAGCTCAATCCATCACTATCCTCACAATCCGGCTCTCGGCCTCGCTCAGTCACCACCCTCACAAGCCACTCGGGAAACTCACCACAAATCACAAGACTCAGCCCAAAAATATCGTTCATGTATTTGAAAACAGGGTGATAAACAGGAATGAACAATGAACAAGTATAAATCATGACCGAGTTGCATTTTCTATCAAAAATAGTGTGAGAATAGTAGTAAAACACCCCTGAGGGTACAAACAGGTCGGCACAAGGCCCCAACCATGGAATACAACCCAAAATGTAGTACAAATCTCTAAAATACGGAATATCATATGATTTCAAATCAAACACGCGACTTAATAGTCTCCATGGGACGGACCAAGTCACAATCCCTACCGTGCACGCCCACACGCCCGTCACCTAGCATGTGCGTCACCTCATTTATCAAAACAGTACGAAATACCGGGGTTTCATACCCCCAGGTCAAGATTTACATTCGTTACTTACCTCAAACCGGATGAAAACTACATCGTGATGCCTTTGCTCCTCGATTTGGCCTCAACGAGCCCCGAATCTATTCAAAATAGATTCATATCATCAAAATATGCAAAAGGGACAGAGCCCACTCGAAAATAACCAATTTACATCAAAAATCCCAAAATTGGCAAAACCCGACCCCTGGATCACGTCTCGGATACCGATAAAAATCACAAAACTAGAATCCTTACGCTCTCACGAGTTCATGCATACCAAATACATCAAAATTGGACCCAAATGGCCCCTCAAATCCCCAATTTATACTCTCAAATTTCAAGCCCTAATCTCCAAACTTTCACCACTAAAACATGATTAAACAATGGGATAATTGCCATAAACACAAGATACAAAGTCCATGTAGCTTACCTCACTGAATACACTTGATTCTCCCTTGAAATCCCAGCTCAAAGCTCCAAAATCCGTCAAAAATGGGAAAGAAAATGAGAGGAATTCGCGAAGGCAACCTTATATAGGTTCTGCCTAGCGATATTACACCTGCGACTATAATCCCGCACCTGTGGAAAATTCCTTGCAGGTGCGGATTCTCACTTAAGCCAAAATTCCGCATCTACGGTCCTCAATACGCACCTGCGGGCCCGCAGGTGCGACCAAACTTCCGCACCTGCACTCCCAGGCCAAGTTCCTCTTTCCGCACCCGTGCAAGGTGTTCCGCACCTGCAGCTCCCCGTTCACAGGTGCGGCCACACCAGAAGGACTGCACCAGCAGCCATTTGCTGCAATTTTTCCCAACTTCCAAAAGTACCTGCAAGTCATATATCAATATACCAACCTAGTCGAACCCTCGTAACGTTAAAAATAACATCAAAACACCAAATCAAATCCAAATTCATGCCTAAGGGTTTCTAAACTTTTGAAATCCGCCAATGGTGCCGAAATCACCATAACCACGTCCGAATGAACTGAAAATTTGCACACACATCCCAAATGACACTACGGACCTGTTCCAACTTATGAAATTCCATTCTGAACCTGATAGCTAATTTTCCATTGCCGATCGAAAATTGCCAAAAATCCAACTTCGCCAATTCAAGCCTAATTCTATTCCAGACCTCCGAATGACATTCCGAACACACTCCTAAGTCCAAATCACCTAATGAAGTTATCCGAGCCAAAAAAACCACATTCCAAGATCATTTACCTACAAGTCAACTCCGGTTGACTTTTCCAACTAAAACACCAATCAAAGAGACTAAGTGTCTCATTTCTCACCACAATCAAATGGGCAAGACTCAAGAAACGTGACTTTTCCAACTAATCTATTGGGAAAGTTTTTAAGGCACCCTTTAAGATCCATATTAAATGGTTAACTGACAGAACTAAAGTTAATTAAGGCTAAACGTTTAATGTAAAAATAATTGTATCAAGAAAAAAAAAACAAATCCGCTACCTAAGCTCAAAAAATCATATTGAGATTTGTTAGAGCACTTGAAAGAAAGATCCATTTGAACTTATATTGTTTATTTGAAAATGCAGTTCGATCTAAATGGGCAAACCTCAAGAAACGTGACTTAGAAACTCATTCCAATTCATATTGAAACTTGATGAAAAAAACCTATTAGAAATTTTCTGAAATCAAATGTACCGCAAAAGAGATTTGACTAATTTCAAAAGGAAAGGTTTTATTTTAATCCCTCTTAATGATATCTTAGTTCTCTTTCTGTTCTGGAATTAATGATTTCCGAAGCTATCCAGCTATAGTAGTATCGTAACAGCATGCAATATTCAACGGGAAAATAGATGTCTTAGATCAAATCTTAATTCGTCAAACAACCACATATTAACAGAGATTAAAAGGACCTAAGTATCTTTTTAACCATGCCTTTACAATACAAAAGAAATAAAGCCATTGACGTGAAGTTTAAGACACGAGAAGGAAAGCTATAGTCAGATTCATGTATGCAAATGATTTTGAACCTCTAGTCATGGTATATCGTTTTGTCATTAACCTCGCTACATATCTACTTCACATTTTGAAAGTAAAAACAAAGAGCGGATAACCTATGTTATTTTATTTGTTAGCTAACCGTTTACACATATAGTCAGATATGGGTGCGTCAATACGAACAAGAAAGAGGCACATTCGCATTAGCATTTCAGACAAACTGATCATGACCTTAAAAAAACACATTACTAAAACATGATTTCTAGCTTTTATTGACATGGAGTATACACTTCAAGTTTTGATGTCTTAAACCAAAAAAAACAGATTAACAATAGCAACTACAATTTCCAGCCATCTCTCCATACCCCTCGGTCGTATATCATTTTTAGCCACTCGAAAATTAAATGGAAATGAGCAAGTATATCTCTTAAACTTCCTTTAAATCGCAGTACATAGCCATCAACTGGCTGTACGTCAGTGACCTACCTTTCAACTAAAGTAACTAAACCTACGCATGACATTCCGTAAAGCATTTAGAGTGGGACAAACTGCTTAGATTAGTTAACTTACTTTCAAATGTGTACAATCACAAAAAGAACCGTAGACGGCTCCCTCGTCTTAATTAGTAATACAAGGGTAATAACCATATATACATTTTCAAGACCAAACATTAAGGAAAATACCTGATTTTAACTCTAACACAACATTAAGACGCATTAATATCTCATCATGCTTATAACTAGTTCCTAATCATATATTTATGTAGTCTACATAAGCTCTAGTATTAAACTTTAAAGAAATCTGTTCATAATTCTTAGACTCCATTGGTCGTGTTATTAGCTATATTAAACATACAAAAGCAGGAAAATTAAACATGAATTCCTAAACAGAACAAATTAAAAAAAAAAGTAATAGATTAAGTACAGGATAAGGAGTCGAATTTACCGTTTGTGGGGCAGTGAACCGAGGTATAGTTTTCAGCATCAGATCTACTTTTCTTTAGCTAACAGGATCGGACTTGAAGAACTCAAATCCAAAAGTCGTCCCTTTATAGTGAAGGAACGACTAAGAGAATAAACCAACAATAGTGGAAGTGGTAGAAAATATAGTAATGCTTTAGATTGTCGAGCGGAGAACTCGTTCATGAGTGAAAGTTAAGAATTTTAGGCTCTCTCGTTCTGTCCAACCTCTGTTTTGGCTGAGAGGCAAAGATCGTATTTATAGAGGAAGGTTAGGGTTCTTCAAGAAGTGATTTTGGATGGGATTTCAAAATTGAGTCGACCCTTTGGAATTCGAACGTTTTAGGGGACTTCGCGAGCTGGTGTTTTGGCTCCTCCTCATAAGTCAAATCCTTGTCCAATTTGATAGAGCTGAAATCTAACACGTGGGATGGGTGACCATGATACTTTTGGAGCATGGACATATGGAATACTAGATGAACTGATGATAACCCCGGAGGCAATGCAAGTCTATAAGCCACCTCTCCCACTCTATCAAAAATCTCCAAAGGTACGATATATCTAGGGCTCAACTTGCCCTTCTTCCCAAATCTCATGACACCTTTCATAGGTGATACCCGAAGTGACACCCTCTCCCTGACCATGAATGCCACATCACGAACTTTACAGTCGAAATAACTCTTTTTCCTGGACTGAGCTATGCGAAGTCGATCCAGTATAATCTTGACCTTGTCCAAGGCCTCATGCACTAGATCTGTACCCAACAACCGAGCCTCCCCCGGCTCAAACCACCCAACTAGCGACCTGCGCCGTCTACCATATAATGCCTCATAAGGAGCCATCTGAATGCTTGACTGGTAGTTGTTGTTGTAGGCGGACTCTGCTAGGGGAAAGAATTGATCCCCGTTTGAGGGTGAAATGTTGTGCTCAACTCAACCCACATACCCAACTCACACAGTACTGCCCTCCAAAAGTGCGAGGTACACTGTGTACCTCTATAAAAAATGATAGACACGTGCACACCGTGAAGATGGACAATCTCCCGAATATAAATCTTTGCCAATTTCTCCGAAGAATAAGTAACTTCCACAGGAATGAAGTGTGCTGACTTAGTCAGCCTATCCACAATGACCCAAATGACGTCGAACTTCCTCTGAGTCCGTGGGAGTCCAACAACATTGTCCATAGTAATACGCTCCCACTTCCACTTAGGAATCTCTATCTGCTGAAGCAAAACCACCGGGTCTCTAGTGCTCATACTTCACCTGCTGACAATTCAGGCACCAAGCTACATATGCAACTATATCCTTTTTCATCCTCCTCCACTAATAATGCTGCTACAAATCCTGATACATCTTGGCGGCGCCCGGGTGAATTAAATACCGAGAACTGTGGGACTCCTAAAGGATCAACTCACGAAGCCCATCAACATTAGGCACACACACGCGACCCTGCATCCTCAAAATTCCATCATCTCCAACAGTAACCTGCTTGGCACCACTGTGCTGAACTGTGTCCCTAAGGACCAACAAATGAGGGTTGTCATACTGTCGACCTCTGATACGCTCAAACAAGGAAGACCGAGCGACTGTGCAAGCTAGAACACGGTTGGACTCTGAAATATCCAACCTTACAAACTGGTTGGCCGGAGTCCGAACATCTGAAGCTAGCGGCCTCTCACCAACTGGAATGAACGCAAGGCTGCCATACTCACTGCCTTCCTACTCAATGCGTCGGTCACCACATTGGCCTTTTCCGGATGATATAATATGGTGATATCACAGTATTTCAATAGCTCCAACCATATCCTCTACCTCAAATTGAGATCCTTTTGCTTGAACAAATACCGAAGGCTACAATGATTCGTGAAAACCTCACACGACACGCTATAAAGATAGTGCCTCAAAATCTTCAGCGCGTGAACAATGGCTTCCAACTCTAAGTCATGGACAGGTAATTCTTCTCATGAACCTTCAACTGCCTAGATGCATATGCAATCACCCTACCCTCATGCATCAATAGTGCTCCGATCCCAACACGGGAGGCATCACAATATACCGTGTAAGAACCTGAATCTGATGGTAATACCAACACCGACGCTGAAGTCAAAGCTATCTTGAGCTTCTGAAACCTCACCTCACACTCGTCCGACCATCTGAATGGGGCACCCTTATGGGTTAACCTGGTCAACGTGGCTGCTATATATGAGATCTCCTCCACAAAACGACGGTAATAATACGCCAAACCTAAGAAGCCCTTGATCTCCGTAGCTGAAGTGAGTCTAGGCCAGTTCTTGACTGCCTCAATCTTCTTGGAATCTACCTAAATACACTCTACTGATACAACGTGGCCCAAGAAAGCGACTGAATTCAACCAAAATTAAGCACTTTGAAAATTTAGCATACAACTAACTGTCCCTCAAAGTCTGGAGCACTATCCTAAGGTGTTGCTCATGCTCCTCCCCACAGCGGAAGTATATCAAGATGTCATCAATAAACATGATCACGATGGAATCCAAATAAGGCTTGAACACCCAGTTCATCAAGTCCATAAATGATGCTGGGGAATTAGTCAACCCAAAGGACATCTCCAGAAACTCATAGTGCCCATACCGCGTACGAAAAGTTGTCTTAGGGACAACGGATGCCCTAATCCTCAACTGATGATAGCCAGATCTCAAATCAATCTTCAAAAACACCTTGGCACCCTGAAGCTGATCAAACAAACCATCAATCCTCGGCAATGGATACTTTTTCTTGATGGTGACTTTGTTCAACTGCCGATAATCTGTACACATCCTCATAGACCCATCCTTCTTCTTCACAAACAAAATCGGTGCACCCTAGGGTGAGACACTAGGTCTAATAAAACCCTTATCAAGAAAATCATGTAATTGTTCCTTCAACTCTTCCAACTCTGGCGGGGTCATCTGGTATGGCGGAATAGAAATCGGCTGAGTGCCCGGAGCCAAATCAATGCAAAAGTCAATATCCTTATCGGGTGGAATCCCTGGCAGGTCTGCAGGAAATACCTATGGAAACTCACAAACAACAGGCATCGAATCCATAGAAGGAGCTTCAGCACTAGAATCACGAACATAAGCCAAATAGCCAAAACACCCCTTCTCGTCCATACGCCGAGCCTTCATATAAGAAATAACCCTATTGGTAGAATGTCCAGGAGTTCCTCTCCACTCTAATTGAGGAATCCTCGACAAAGCTAAGGTTATTTCTTGGCATGAAAGTCCAAGATAGCATGATACAGTGACAACCAATCCTTAACCAATATAAAGTCGAAATCCACCATATCTAAGAGCATAAGGTCTACACTAGTCTCAAGGCTCCCAATAGTGACCACACACGAACGATATAAACGATCTACAACAATAGCATCCCATACGGGTGTGGACACATATATAGGGGCACTCAAAGAATCACGGGGCACAACCAAATATGAAGCAAAATAACATGACACATGGGAGTAAGTAGACCCCCGATCAAACAGAACTGAAGCATCTCTACTGCAAACAGAAACAGTACCTGTAATGACAGCATCGGATGACTCAGCCTCAGGTCTGGATGGAAAATCCTAACATCAAGGCTGAGCCCTACCACTCTGAACCACATCTCTGGGACGGCCTCTAGATGGCGGGCCTCCACCTCTAGCGGCCTGACCTCTACCTCTAACAATCTGACCCCTACCTCTGGCTACCTGACCCCTGCCTCTGGCTGGCTGAGCAAGCGGTGCAGTAACTGGTGCCGAAACCATGGCACGAGAACCCTGATACTGTGGCTGAACACTCAATAATCTCGTTCAAGCCCTCCGAATGTGCCAATAATCACCACACTCAAAACATCCATCCTGATACTGTGGCTGCGGGAACTGAGAATGACCCTGACGAGCCGGTTGACCACGATAATAACTCTGAAAGGGAGGTGCTCTGATGGGAGATGGTGGTGCACTATAAGCTAGCCGCATAGAAGGAGGCACATAAGGACCACGACTCCCTGAAGAACTATGAGATACCTGCAGTGCTGAATGAAATGACCTAGGAGGATGGACTCTACCAAAAGTACCCCTGCCCCCAGATGAGGCGCCGCTGAACCCACCGAAATCATGAGGTCTCTTATCTGACCGGTGACCTCCCTGTCCAAGAACCATCTCAATTCGTCTGGTCACATTAGCCGCATCCTGGAAAGAAATCTCGCTCCCAGTCTCCTTAGCCATATGCAATCTAATAGGCTGAGCAAGACCCTCATTAAACCTCATCACCCGCTCTATCTATGTGGGAAGAAAAGAATAGCATGACGGTCCAAATCCATGAAACGAGTCTCATACTGAGTAATAGTCATGCTGCCCTGCTGGAGACGCTCGAACTGACGGCAGCGCTCCTCTCTCAATGTGATAGATAGAAACTTCTCTAAGAAGAGATGTGAGAACTGGTCCCAAGTAAGCGAAGGCGACCCAGCTGGTCTGATCAATAAATACTCTCCGCCATTTCTTGGCGGAACAAGTCATCTGAAAAGCAACAAAGTCGACCCCATTAGTCTCCAATATACCCATGTTCCGAAGAACCTCATGACAGCTATCAAGATACTCCTGGGATTCTCTAATGTAGCACCACTGAAATGAACCGGAAAGAGCTTGGTAAACCTATCCAACCTCTACAAAGCCTCGGAAGACATAGTTGTCCCATCACCGGGCTGTGCCGCAGCAACCAGCTGAACTACCCCGACTATATGAGATGCTAGAGTCTGAAACTGGGGAGCCATCTGCTCCAGAGTGTAAGTAGCAGGATTCTGGGCTCCTCCTCCAGCTTGAGATACATCTGGTGCCATGGGAAATGTGCCAGTCTAGGCTACACTCTCCATAAGGCCCATTAATCGGACCAAGGCATCCTGGAGCACTGGGGTGGCAATAAACCCCTCAAGGACCTGAGATGGTCCGACAGGAATAGTCTGAGCTGGAATCTCCTCATGGAACTCTACCAGAGGCTCCACGGCTAGGGCTGCTACTCCAGCTCTAGACTGAGCCCTACCCCTGTCTCGGCTTCTTGCACGGCCTCGACCTCTGCCCCCGTAGGAGCTACTGCCGGAGGATCTGGCTGCTGATCAGCGGAAGAAGCGGTACGTGTTTTCGCCATCAGGGAGAGAATAAGAATAGGAGAGTTCAATCAGTATTGAGATAACAAAATCACACGACATAGTTGAATAAAAGTGAAATTTGTTCCTAGACTTCATAGCCTCTGTGAGATAAATACAGACGTCTCCGTACCGATCCCCCAGACTTTACTAAGCTTGTCCGTGAATTGTGAGACCCAAGCAACCTAGTGCTCTGATACCAACTTGTCACGACCCGAAATTCTCATCATCGGGATCGTGATGGCGCCTAATATCACACTTGCCAGGCAAGCCAACGTTAGATATTATATAGGCATTTATGTCCATTTTTAGTAATTAACAGTATCAGACAAAATAAAGAGGAATAACTGTAAGGTATATAGAAATCGAAGTCATTTACATTCTACTCCTCCCCAAAACCTGGTGTCACAATTTCACGAACACACTATGATTTTATACAAACATAAGTCTGAAAGAAATTTACATATGTTTTTGGAAAGAAAGAAAAAATAGTAATAAAGAGATGTAGAAGGGGACGCCAGGGCCTGCGGACACCAGCAGGACTACCTTGGGTCTCCAACTGTGAACCTGAGTCAAGTATCTCAATCAACCACAACCTGCTAAGAAATCTGCACAAGAAGTGCAGAGTACAATATCAGTATAACCAACTCCATGTACTGGTAAGTGCCGAGCCTAACATCAACAAAGGTGTGATGAGGCTACGGCGGGACACCTACAATATATAGGCTACAGACTATAAATACGATGGTAGAAAAGGAGAACACTAATTTAAAAACAGTAAATTGCAAGAATAAATATGTAAATTAAGTGTCTTATTAATATCCAACTATAACCAAATCCGTAGACGAAATGTAAACAAACACATCGAATAACTTCCACCATCAGGGAAGAATAAATAAACACATATATTGATGCGGCGCGCATCCCGATCCCACCAGCCCTCCCTCATATATATATATATATATTGCGACGTGCAACCCAATCCCACCAATCCTCCTTTATTCCTCCGTAACAATTATAATAAAAGTAAATAATATGTATATGTGTTGCAGCGTGTAACCCGATCCTGCCGTATATCATTATCAACATAATAGTTCACTCTTATTACTCTGTATCAATCCACCCTTCTTCCTCTTATTGCGGCGTGCAACCCGATCCCACCGAATAATCATATTCACCCTTATTCCTCCTCATAAATCCTCCCTTATTCCTCATGTTGTGGCGTGCAACCTGATCCCACCATATCATAGTAAATCACACGTAGTGTACAGAAATATCATAAAATCCACACAAGGACCTTACCAACACTTGAAATTTGGAACAAAGCAATCGGGAGCCGTATAAAACAGTAAAACTCAATAAGTTTACTATTACTCAGCGAGACCAAGCCAGGATATCACAGAAATTGCCAATTAGAACAGTTTAAACCAATAAAGGGAAAGCAATAATCCTACTGGGGAAACAAATATCCAACAGGTCACAATTAAGCACGTAATTACAGTTAGACATGTAATAAGTAAAGCAAGAAGGAAAACAATATAAGGGAAAATGGAAGAAAACAGGTAAAACAGGTGAATTGGCGGCACATAAGTACTCGTCACCTCATGTATACGCCGCTCACATGATTTATCACATAACAAACAATTCAAAGGTTCCTAAACCTTCAAGTCAAGGTTAGACACAATAGTTACCTCACTCCAAATGCCAAATCAAAGCTCAACCACCGCTTTTCCTTTAGATTTCACCTCTAATCCACCTGTATCTAGTTATAATTCACTTACTAACATTAATTATTGCTAAACAAATCAGTTTCAATACATAATTATAGGTTTTCCAAATTTCCCCCAAAAAGTCAAAAACCTCCCCCAGACCCGCTTTGTCAAAACTCGAAGTTCGGACCAAAATCCATTTACCCATTCATCCCCGATCCTGAATATGTAATTAGTTTCGAAATTCGGCCCCAAAGTGAGGTCAAATTTCTAATTCTACCCAAACACCCAATTTCTACCAGGAAATTTCTAGATTTTAGGTTGAATTCTTGAAAAATGAAGTGAAAGGTTGAAATAAATGAGCTAAGAATCACTTACCTATGATTTGGGAAAGAAATGGTCTTTGAAAAATCGCTCCTAGGTCTTCGATCTTTTGAAAATGTGGAGAAATGGCTTGAGTCCCGAATTAATGAACTTACTGCCCAGCGACCTTCGCATGTGCAGACCTGACGTCCGCTTATGCAAAAAAGGACTGGGTCGACTGGGGCCGTACATGCGGACAAGGTTCTGCTTCTGCGGTTCCGCTCTTGCGAAGAAAGTCTGCATCTGCCAAAAATGGCATCCCGGGCTTGGGTTGCACCTGCGGGGCTATTGCTCGCAGGTGCGGGCACACCAGATCTGGTGCACCAGCAGCCCTGTTGAGGTTCGAACTCAACTTGCGCATCGCCCGAATGGCACTCGAGCCCTCGGGGCTCCAAACCAAACATGCACAGTAGTCTAAAAAATTATATGGACTTGCTCGTTGCGATCAAATCGCCAAAATAACACCTAGAACTATGAATTTAGCACCAAAATATATGAAATTCTCAAGAACACTTTAAAAATTTTCTCTTTTCCCAACCAAAGGTCCGAATCACGTCAAATCAGTTCTGTTTCTCACCAAATTTCACATATAAGGTATAAATATCATAACGGACCTGTGCAGGGCTCCGAAACTAAAATACGGACCCGATACCAACAAGATCAAATATTAGGAAAATTCTTAAAATCATTAATAATTTTAGCCTTTCAATTTAAATCAAAAATTCATATTTGGAGCTAGGGAACTCGGAATTCGATTCTGGGCATACGCCCTGGTCCAATATTTCACTACGGACCCACCAGGACTGTCAAATATGGGTCC
This sequence comes from Nicotiana paniculata, assembly GCA_005239505.1. Classification (NCBI taxonomy): domain Eukaryota; kingdom Viridiplantae; phylum Streptophyta; class Magnoliopsida; order Solanales; family Solanaceae; genus Nicotiana; species Nicotiana paniculata. Next base: position 47,032 of record MDKI01098223.1, on the reverse strand, counting down.
GGGTCCGTTTACTCAAAACGTTGATTGAAGTCAACTAAACTCAAATTTTAAGGCCAAAAATTATTATTTCATCAATTTTTTCCATATAAAAGCTTTTCGACAATATACTCGGACTGCTTACGCAATCGAGGAAGGAAAGAAGGAGATTTTTAAGGCTAAAGAGCACAGAATAGAGTTCTAACACACAAGATGACCCATTGGGTCATCACAAGTTGGTATCATATTATAAATTTTTTTCATCCCAATTTAACCATCTTTATTTCAATATTACAGAGATAGCAAGAAGAAAATTTGAAAAAGGTTATTACAAAAAATGTATTACTACAGATATGTTAGTAGGACCATACTATTGCTTGTTAAGTAGAATAGTTGAATGTAACTTTTTTGTATAACAACAATCGTCAATTATATGGAATGGTATAGTTGTATTCAAGTCGTGGAAGCAGCCATCAATACTTGCAGGATAGGTTGTCTACATCAAATTCCTTGAGGTACTGCCTTCCCTGAACCCTGTGTTATTGCGAGATGCCTTGTGTACCGGACTGCCATTTTACCATAATACCACCTACAGTCGCACACCCTACAACAACAAACTATCATAATAACATATACTACTAGAAAACGACTGAATTTGACCGCCAAAACGGTCGAAAATCACGAATTTTCGATTACTTTCCAACCAAAATTGGTCAGTCCGAAAACAGTTGGTCGGAAAATAATTTTCGACCAAAGTAGTGGGAACATTCAAACGGTCAGACGACCAAATTATTTTCAAATTTCCGACCAAAGTGGTCGGAATTTACAAACCGAATAAGTCATAATAATTTAAATAGAAATAAATATTTATTTAAAAGTAAATAATAAATATGAATAATTACTGATATCAGTCGGAAATTCATAATTAAAAAATAAAATTTCTTTACTTTTCGACAGAATCCGTCAAAAACTGTTAAAGAAATAATTAACTTTTTTTAATCATTTCCAACCGAATTGGTACGAAATCTGGGTATTTTTCGAAAAAACTAGGCAATTGTCCGACTGTTTCAGTCAAAAATCAGTTGGAATTTTCTATAAAACTGGGCAAAATTCTGCTCAATTTTGAGCTAGACTACTTGTCAAACAATTACAACACAATAATGTCAACAACCAATCAACAAATATAACATCTAAACCAAAATATTCAACCATTAACACAATCTAAACGAACAAACCCATTAAACTTAATAATTTGGGCATAAAAACATCCAAATAGTGGCACACATTAAAGTTTAAAAACAAAACATAAATTTGCCTCTCACAATCATGTTTACCAATCAACCAAAACCATACACCTAAACTACTACAAATCAGATTCAGTTTGTTCATCCTCATCATCAGATAGATCATGCCAAAGTTTTCTCATAAATTTCTGCATCTTAACAAATGTTCCGAATTGTGAGTCCAACTGTTGCTTCAAATCACGAACTCATATCTTCTATTTGTTCTTGATTTTGCAAAGAAGAAGAATTGGCTAAGAGTGGGTTTAGATGACCTGTAGATCGGTGTACTCCATGTCCGCAGACTCTACCTTTGTTTTTTACACCTGTTGTCTCTGTCCACAATAAAGCCATATCATCATGTATTGGTTGAGTTGAAGGAGGCTGGGTTTGTTTCCACTCTTCGACCCTTTTACGATAATATTCCTTAAATGAAAAATTAACTATAATGTAAGCAAAGTAAACAAACTAATATTAATAAATTACAAATAAATATGAAGTTAGTAGTTTACATATGTATCTAACGCACGCGTCTCCACCTAGTATTCTCTTGTATCGTCCTTCTTCTTTTTCTTATGCGTCTCCCTGAAGATCTCCGCGTGACTCATATCTCGCCCTCTTTCTTTTTCTTTCATAACAAAAGTATGGGTGACTCATGTCTCGCCTTCTTTCCTTTTCCTCAAAGGCACGATTTTCCTTTGCTTGTTCACTTAATTAAACCGAGAATTTTAGTACTTTGGGCATATCTTGAGTTTTAGAGCTCCATTTGAGGTGATTGTCGCGGCGTTGTTCTCGTCTCAACAAGGGTTAAATAGCTAACCTTTATTTTGATGTCTATCCATGATTATTTCTGTTGGTTTCTATTTTTATTCGTATTTGGATTGTAGAAATTGAGATTTTGAGCCCCAAAGTTGAGAAATAGTAAATCCTTGATTTGAGGGTCAATTCATGGATGAAATTAGATAATTTTCTGGATATAGACCATATGAGTTATGTATAATATTTATTCTCAATAATTTTCGAAATCCGGGCACAGGCCCGAGGGTTAACTTTATTGACTTGTCGAGCGGAGTGTGGGGTTTTTATAAATTGATTTATTATGATTATTAGAGTATATTTTTATTATTTGCACATTGCTTGACTAGTTTTGGAGCGACAAACACCGGTTTGAGGTGTTATAGCGACGTTGGAGCCGGTTATGGAATTTCAGAGCGAGGTAAGTATCATGTATAACTCTATAAGAGGGAAACTACCCCTAGGTGTTGTAATTGTTATGTGTTACTTGTTACAGGGGATACGTACGCACGAGGTGATGGGTGTCCGTACGTAGCTACATTCATATTATCGTCCGGGTAGACTTAGGTTCACGCCATGCTATAACTGTACTATTTGGGTTATCTCTTGCTTATTAAATCTTTTTTACTTCGCATTACTACTTGAGACTAGATGGACGTAGAGTGATAGACTTATTGTAGAGATTTGACGAGTTTCATGATTAGCCGCAAAACTATTGTACTCCTATTACAAATTTCTCCCGTGTTATGAGTTCTCATTGAAAGTTTCCTCAAAGATCCTTTTAACTCACATATTCCTTCGTGAGTGGGGTCAAGGACCCGTCAAAACTTCTTATTCTAATGGGACCGGGTCGTTCACCTCGCCAGGATAGATACACATATGGTTCGTGTAGTTCGACCCTCGGCAGTGCACAGATTATGATAGGATCGGACCGTTTGCCTTGGCAGGATTATGTACCACACTCTCATGGGAGCGGGTTGTTCGCCTTGGCAGTATAATAGACGTATCTATGGTTTGTGTCGTTTTACTCTCGACAGTGTACATATTATGATGGGATTGGGCCCTATACCTCGACATTTTTATAAAATACTCTCATGAAAATCGTCTGTAATATCTGATAAGAAGTTGGTGTATCTATGAGTCTTCCTGATTTGAATTATGACAACCTATTTGGTGAGGTCCATTATATAGAGATGAGGACCGTATCACGTATTTACACTTGTTTAATTCATTTATTTACTCTGCCCCATATCTGTTTACTTCTTATTGTATCGGTCTTATTGGACCACTAGTAAGTGTCGATATCGATCCCTCGACACTAGTTCTCTGGGGTTAGGTTAGATACTTACTGGGTACATGTTGATTTTTGCACTCATGCTACACTTGCTGCATATTTTTGTGCAGGTACATATATGTCTGGTGATCTTTTGGGCGCAGAGGCGCGACTATTGCGGGGACTTATCGTGAGCTGCATTTCATGTTATGATCCACTACCTGCAGAGTCTCCATCAGAGTTATTTGTATTGTCGTGTCTAATGTGTATCTCAGACAGATGTTGTATTTTATTTTATTTCCTAATTGATTCTCATGCACTTGTGATACCGAATTTTGGGGGTGCTTATGGGTTATCCTTTATTGTAGTTGTGAAAACATTATCAGTAACCCTGTAAATTTTATTTCTAACTATTTAATTGATGAAAATTATGATTTTTAAATTAATAAAGATTATTAACAAATGTATTTTTAATTATAAACTAATAAAGAAATAATTTAAGTTCCCAAAAAAATGATAAGATTGATGTTATTTTAGTGACTCAGTGGGTTCAAAGCATATAAGGAATCTTGTGATGCTATACAATAATTAAAGAAAAAGTATTTCCTTTTCATTCTTTTCCTCTTTCGATACTTTTCTCTTATTCTCCAACTTTCTCCTCATAATCTTTTCATAATTTTATTGAACCAAATGAATAATGTAAGTCATGCGCTGGCTTTCAAAAGCTTTCTAATGTATGGTAGACATAGCAACAACTCCATTTTTTGTAATGTTAGCGTCGTAAATATTGTCTAAATATTTGTATTGCATACAATTCTAAATATTGTGTATAGCCTTCAGTAGAAAGCTCACGTAATATATGACAAACAAAATAATTTAACGAAATAACTGCGATAAAACATAGCGCATACTTATTGTCTAAAATACGACTCCAAAAATATAGGGAAGAAGCAATTTTAATTATTATGGTCACCCTTTTTTTGTATAATGTTACTTGAAGTCGATCAATCTATCAATTTTTTTTAATAGAAGAATCATATTAACAACAAAAAAAAGAAGAAGAAAGATAGTTATTTGTAACTAATGAATCTGTACAATATGCCAAGCACGTAAAATAAATATAATTAGTAAAATCAAATAATATTAATGCAGAAGTAAACTAGATTCACCACCCAATCAGTCGTTCCATCAACAAATTACAACAAAACTTGTATAAGAATATAAAGACTTCCTCTATTCAGCATAACATAAAGATCTTACAAATAAAACTCCTAAAAGAAGAGGCATGCATGCTAATATAATTGAAGTAATTATTCATCATACACCGAGAGTTAAACATAACTCTAGAAAATAATCATCACGATTAGAAAGCCAAAAATTCAAGCATGAATAAATATAAAAAGATTTTCTAAAGAAATAAAAACTGAAAATTCGCAAAGCTTGAGATCCAATAACGAAAGCTAACTTATGATGATGAAGACCATGGAATACTAACTTATTTTATATATACTGAAATTCTAGTATATTATGCTGGAGTATTTTTCGAATTTTAAACTGTGTTTTTGTTTAGATTTATCTTTATATGAAAAGTGGCTAAATTTCGATTACTTTTGAAACTGTAGCTATTTTTGATTGACCACTTGTAAATCTGGCTATTTTTAAATTTCTGATCAAAGTAAAAAGGCCCAACTTGCAGTTAAAAGAGGGAGAAATTAAAAAATAGTCAGATTTACAAGTGGTCATTCAAAAATAGTCATACTTCCAAAAGTAATCGAAATTTTGCCATTTTTCATGTAAAAATAAATCTGAACGAAAACACTGTTCAAAATCCGAAAAATACTCCAATATATTATACTGGAGTTCCAACATAAGTATAGTGGAACTCCAGCATATTATACTGGAGTTCCAACATAAGTATATTGAAACTCCGGCATAATATAATGGAGTTCCAGCATAATATACTAGAACTCCAACATAATATACTACAGTTCCAGCAAAGTATACCGGTTCCGTATAATATGCTGGAAGTTCATACTCAGGTGCTCGAATCTCCAGTATATTATCCTGGAACTTTCCGCGTGCTGGAGTTCCTGCCCCAATGAAACCATCTTGAAATTGAGCTCGTGATTAATCCTTCAACTTGACCTGATACAAGACGCTTCTATTCCCTTGGTAATCTGCGGGTCAATTGAAAGATTTTACAACAACAATAAATTCAGTATAATCACACAAGTAAGATTTGAGGAGGATAATATTTACGCAAACTTTACCCTACCTTGTGAAGATAGATATGTTCTTCCCGATAATAGGAAGATTTTAACAAAATTAATAACATCTCCAAATTAGTTTGAGCACATTATAAAATACTCACCCTGTCACAAAACATACTAATCATATTTCCTTTAAACAGTTAGTGTCATATTATAAACTCTTTTTATCCCAATTTATCCATCTTTATTTCAGTACTATTGAGATAACAAGAAGAAAATTTTAAAAAGGTTATCACAAAAAATGTATTACTACATATATGATAGTAGGAACATACTATTGCTTGTTAAGTAGAATAGTTAAATGTAATGTTTTTTGTATAACAACATTCGTCAATTATATGGAATGGTAAAGCTGTTTTCGAGCTATAGAAGCAACAATAAATACTTGTAGGGTAGGTTGTCTACATCACATCCCTTGAGGTACGGCCCCTCCCCGGACTCTGCGTGAATGCGAAATGTCTTGTGCACCGCACTGCCATTTTACCATAATACCACCCACAGTCCCACACCCTACAACTATAAACTATCATAATATCATAACTACTAGAAAATGGTTGAATTGCGACCGCCAAAACAGTCTAAAAACGATTGGAAATGACACAACCTGGAATTCCCACCGCCGAGACCGTGACGACGTCTAACATTTCACTTGCTAGGCAAGCCAACGTTAGAGGGTTCTTAATGCCAACTTTATCAAACTTCAATAATAAGATCAATTAAGCTAAGCAGAAACTAAAACAAATTTGCGGAATAACAGAAACTCGTAACATCTGAAATATTTAGGATCTGGAGTCATAACTCACGAGCTACTATGATTTAGTACAAACAGAGTCTGAAAAAAATACACTGTTCTGAAGTAAAGAAACAGTAAATGATAAAACTAGGAAGAGATTCCAGGGTCTGTGAACGCCAGCAGATCTACCTTGGGTCTCATGACAGCAAATCCAGCAGTTAACCTCTCGATCAGATATGGCTGGTACCAAACTCTGCACAAGAAGTGCAGAGTATAGTATGAGTACAACCGACCCCATGTACTCGTAAGTGTCGAGCCTAACATCGACGAAGTAGTGACGAGTCTAAGACAAGATACCTACCAAATAACATGTGTAGATAACAACATATATACAAAAATAACGGCAAGAAAAGCCAAACAAGTAATATAGGGAGGGGGCATACCGAGGGGAATACAAGATAGAGAATCATAGCAGTAATGATAACTTGAACAGTCCATACACCTTGAAACAATAAGAACAAGTAAACACAGTAAAGGAAAATGCACGGCATCACCCTTCGTGCTTTTACTCTCAACCTTACCATATAAATCAATAGAAACAATATGGCATCACCCTTCGTGAATTAGCTCTCATAACATGGAACATCATTGCCCTTTATGCTTTTAACACTTACAATATGGCACGGCATCACCCTTATGTTGTTACTCTCAACCTCACCATATAAATCAATAGAAACAACACAGCATCACCCTTTGTGCATTAACACTCTCCCTTACCATAAAGCAATGAACAAATAACAACAGGGAGATAGAAATAACAAGAACAAGCCTTACTTTAAAATTTGGTTCCACAATACTAACCTCAACTTTGAAATCAACACTCAATTATCACCAAAGATCCGTGATGATCAATTTAACACTACTAGTCTAACATGGATAACATGATCAAAAAAGACAATAATTACAAGAAACCAAGTCCCACCCGCATGGTTTAACCTGACAACAACGCATAAGTACTCGTCGCCTCACATATACGCCGCACCCAATATCAAAACATGTAGAAAATAGACAAACAAGTCTTATTCCCTCAAGTCAAGGTTAACCACGACACTTACCTCGCTCCAATGACCAAACTCAAAGCTCAACCACGACTTTTCCTTTCACACAAGCCTCCGAACCAATAGAATCTAGCAAATTATCAACCAAACAATTCAATTTAAGCCTTAGGAACTACCCACGATTGTAAAGAATTTAATTTAGGTCATTATTAAAAAAGCCAACAAAAGTCAACACCTAGGCCCGCTTGGTTCAAACCCGAAATTCGGACCAAAACCCGATTACCCATTCACCCTTGAGCCTGGTTATGTGATTTGTTTTGGTATCCGACCTCAATTTGAGGTCTAATTCCCCAATGTACCAAATCCCTAATTTCTACCCAAAAACCCCAAATTCCACCATGAAAACTCTAGATTTTAGGTTAAAAAATGTGAAATGTGGTGAAATATTGAAAGGAACTAGGTTAGGATCACTTATCAATGATTTGGGGAAGAAGAAGTCTTGGAAAAATCGCCTCTAAGGTTTTAGGTTTTGAAAATTTGAAGAATGAACCAAAAATCCCGTCTAAGTCATATTTTGTTCAGCTGCAGATTGCAAAAAGCCCTCCGCATTTGCGAAGAGTCTCAGACTTCTGCAATCATCGATTTGTGATGAAAAGTCTGCAAATGCGAATACTGACTTGATCGCAAATGCGGCCCAGTAATCGCAAATGCGAAGAATCCCCCTCCCTAGCTCCCATCACAAATTCGAACTCTGGCCTTCCTGTAAATGCGACCTTATGATCGGTAATGTGAACTTAAGCTTACTCAGGTATTCTTCGCAAATGCGAGCATGTCATACATAGGGAATGTTCGCAAATGCAAACACTAATCTCGCAAATGCGAGATCAGAGGCCAGTCACCAAATATTGCAGACACCAGCTGAGTTCTAAGTCCAAATTCACTCCGTAGCATATCTCAAACTCACCCGAGTCCTCGGGGCTCTAAACGAACTATGCACCCAAGTCTAAAAACATCAAAGAACTTTCTCAATACAACTATGGTAAGGATGATCAATTTAACACTCAATATTTGGTTCCAAAATACCAACCTCAACTTTGAAATCAACACTCAATTATCACCAAAGATCTGTAAACATGGTAAGGATGATCAATTTAACACTACTAGTCTAACATGGATAACATGATCAAAGAAGACAATAATTACAATAAACAAAGTCGCACATGCATGCTTTAACCCGACAACAATGCATAAGTACTCATCACCTCACATATACATCGCACCCAACATCAAAACATGTAGCAAATAGACAAACAAGTCCTATTCCCTCAAGTCAAGGTTAACCACGACACTTACCTCGCTCCAAATGTCACGACCCAAAATCCTAACTGAGGTCGTGATGGCGCCCAACAGCGGGGTCATGCAAGCCAACTCTTAATTTACTAAAGGTTCCTTCTTATTTGTTTAAACACTCTAAAATATACTCTGTTTTTAAAAGTTACATCATGATTTGACAAGGATATTTAGCCAGTTTTTAATCAAGACAGTCACGATGAGGAATAAGCCAATATGTATCTATATATAGACCCGTCAACCAAAATAACAAGTACGTGTGTGCCAGGAACTAGTGTCACAAGTCCTACGGGCATACTAACAGAATATACAAAACATAATATACAATCCCACTGTCTGAAAGGAATACACGGGAAATAAGCAAAAGAAAACTCCAAGGTGCCACCAAGGATCGCCAGGAGAAGCAGCTCACCGTGAAGTCAGGTCCAACTGAGATCAAAATCGAGATCCGTTCTGATAACCAGATGCACCAGCCTCAGAACCTGTACAATTAAGTACAGAAGTGTAGCATGAGTACATAAACAAATATGTGCCCAGTGAGTATCCTGCCTAACCTCGAAGAGGTAGTGACGAGAGGTACATATGATACTTACTAGGGTCAACATTTCTAAATAACATGATTTAATAGGAACTAGGCAGGCATAACGGTCGTAGAAATCACAAGGAGATATATCATCAAGTATAGTTGTATTTACCTTTGCATGTCAAATTTCACTAACACATAATGTACTAAATTCCCTTATTAACATGAACTAGTTTGTATAATTACAACAAATTCCCAGTGAATCATACATCACATAATAGGCCGGACATGTACGGCCGACGCGTCGCAAAAAATAAATGTGCACTGACGAGGGTCGAACGGCTCGAACCATAGATGTATTTATTACCTCGCTCGCGAATCGAACATGCGACGCGGTTGACACAATAGCAGGGCTGTTCCGGTCACGAATCATACATGTGACGCGGTGCCGCATACATACATAAAATGGTCAAATTTTAGGGAATTTATCAGAGATTATTCTTTTAAGGCAAGAACCTAAGCAATATATCATGGACCACAACTTACTAATTCTCATGCCAAATCAAGGATAATAAAAAATTCAAGATACATTTAGGAGTAAATGTTAGGCACATATAGGAATGCTTGTGAGTCCTAGAACTACCCAACATAACATAGTACTAGTTGCGCACGGACTCTCGCCACTTTGTGCATGTGTAACCCCCGCAAATAAGGACATGCAATTATTTATAATCACCTATGGCGACAATTCAACCTTACAAGATTATAAAGGAGACTCACCTCGTGTCGAACCTACTCCTCAGACCAAGAACGCGCCCGAAACTCTGAACTCTACACCCGAGGACTCGAAACTAGCCAAATGTTATACAAACTCATTAATTTATGCTCGAAATATAGAAATTCTCCTACTCATTTAGTAAATTTCCCATTATTGAAGAAATTCAAAAATCCAACCTCGGGCCCACATGCTCGGATTCCAAAAATTCTCGAAGGAATCACTCACCCATAGCCTAAGGACCATTAATATACGATTTCTAACTAATTTCATAGCTAATTCACGGGTAAATTCTCAAATTACCGAAAGCCATAGGTTACTACCCCTTTCTAGAATTTCCACTAATTTAGGTAGTTAATTAAGCTAGTATTCCATGCATGAAGCTAATATTAGAGTAGAATTTACTTACCTTTAATAACCAGGTCGTTTACCCCTCTAAAATGGTGGAAATCTCCCCAGGGAAGAAGAAGAAGAAGAAGATAAGGGAAATGAGTTAGTTCCCGTGTATATAAACACAATGTCTGAACAGTGTTTCCGCACCTGCGGCTCGAGCATCGCACATGCGGCTCGAGGACTACACCTGCGGTCTCGCACTTGCGAGCAAAGTCTCGCACCTGCGGAAATGGTCTAGGAAGCCTGGGCCCGCACCTGCGGAGTGGAGACTGCACCTACGGCTCCGCTCCTGCAGAATTTTATCCGCACCTGCGAGAATTTTCTCCGGCCCCGCACCTACGACTGGGCAACTGCACCTGCGGTCACACCAGAACAGGTGCACCAGCAGCTAATGTAGCTGGTTTTTGGCCTCGTATGGTGTTCGGGAGGCACCTGGGCCCACCCGAGCCCCCGTCCAAGTATACCAATGAGTCCCAAATCATAATACGGACTCGCTTGAGCCTTCGGAACACCCAAAAGAACGCTAAAACTCAAAATCACGCCTCAAAACCCCTAGAACCAAACTTAGGAACTTGAAGTTTTCTATACCTCGCTAACAACGCGCCGAAACAACCTATACTACTCGGAATGACACCAACTTTTGCAGGCAAGTCATAAATGACTTAACAGAACTATTCCCGGTCTCAGAATTCCGTTCGGACCTCGATATTGCAAAAACACGTCCCAAACCATAATAGGAACTTAAGGAACTCTTAATTTAATATTGGGCACCGAAACGCTCCTGGGTCATCAAAAACTCATTTCGAACATCGTACGAAGCTACCGGAATCGTCGAAACTCGATTCCGAGGTCGTTTGCTAAAAATGTTGAACGAAGTCAAACATGGCCTTAAAGGCCAACCTTAAGGAACCAAATGTTCCTATAGCACTCTAAACACCTCCAAAACCCGGACCACCAGTCCCCGCAAGTCATAAATCATAATAAGCCATTATGGGAAGTTTTAGTTTTGGGAACGGGGTCCGATAACGCAAAACGACCGGTCGGGTATTTACATTCTCCAGCTCTTAAACAAATGTTTGTCCTCGAACTGATCTAGAATCATACCTGGAGTGCTGAATAAGTGTGGATATCTGCTCCATATGTCCTCCTCGGACTCCCAGGTCGCCTCCTCGACTGGTTGGCCCTTCCACTGGACCTTTACGGTAGAAACTCTTTTGGTCCTCAACTTGTGGTCTTGTCTATCAATAATAGCAATTGGATCCTCCTCGTAGCCCAACCTCTCATCCAACTGAATAGTGCTGAAATCAACCACGTGAGAGAAATCGACGTGGTACCTCTGGAGCATGGATACATGAAAAAGTGGATGAACTCCTGATAAACTGGGAGGTAAGGCCATCTCATAAGCAACCTCCCCAACTCGCCTCAACACTTCGAAGGGACCTACAAACCTTGGGCTCAGCTTGCCCTTCTTCCCAAACCTCATAATGCCCTTCATAGGAGAGACTTTCAACAAGACCCTATCTCCCTCCATAAATGATACATCACGCGCCCTCTGATCCACGTAACTCTTCTGTCTGGACTGTGCTGTGCGGAGCCTCTCCTGAATCAACTTTACTTTATCCAAAGCATCCCTCACCAGGTCGGTGCCATATAACTTAGCCTCGCCAGGCTCAAACCACCCGATAGGAGAATGACATCGCCGACCATACAAAGCCTCAAATGGGTCCATCTGAATGCTGGACTGATAACTATTATTGTAAGCAAACACGGCCAAAGGCAAGAACTGGTCCCACTGACCTACGAAGTCAATCACACATGCCCTGAGCATGTCCTCCAATATCTGAACTGTACGCTCCGACTGACCATCAGTCTGCGGATGAAATGCTGTGCTGAGATCTATCTGGGTACCCATTTCACTATGTAATTCTCTCCAGAAGTGCGAGGTGAACTGAGGATCTCGATCTTATATAATGGACACTGGCACACCATCCAACTGGACTATCTCCCGAATGTAGATCTGGGCCAACCTCTCAGAAGTATAAGTAGTAGCTACTGGAATGAAATGCACCGATTTGGTCAATCTATCCACAATGACCCAAACTGCATCAACCTTCTGCAATGTCTGGGGCAACCCAACCACGAAGTCTATAGTGATGCGCTCCCATTTCCACTCAGGAATGGGCATCTGCTGAAGTAGGACTCATGTCCTCTAGTGTTCATACTTCACCTGCTGGCAATTAAGACACCTAGCCACATACTCCACAATGTCTTTCTTCATTCGCCTCCACCAAAAATGCTGCTTCAAATCACGATACATCTTCGTAGCACCAGGATGAACAGAATACCGAGAACTGTGTGCCTCCTCTAGAATCCTCTCCCTCAAGCCATCAACCTTAGGAACACATAAGCGGCCCTGAAGTCTCAGAACACCATCCTCGCCAATAATAATCTCCTTGTCCCTGCCCTGAACCACTGTCTCTCGTAGCTCATCCAAACACGGATCATCATACTGCCGAGCCTTAATCTCCCCCAATAACGAAGACTGAGCAACCACATGTGCAAGAACTAGAAGAGGCTATGAAAGGTCTAATCTCACCAGGCGATTAGCCAAGGACTGAATGTCCAAGGATAGAGGTCTCTCCTCTGCTGCAATATAAGCCAAGCTACCCATACTCTCTGCCTTCCTGCTCAAAGCATCTGCTACCACATTTGCCTTGCCCGGGGATAAAGAATGGTGATATCATAATCCTTCAACAACTCAAGCCATATGCACTGACTCAAATTAAGATCCTTCTGCTTGAACAAGTGCTGCAAGCTACGGTGATCTATATAAACCTCACAGGACACTCCATACAAGTAGTGCCTCCAAATCTTAAGAGCATGAACAATCACCGCCAAGTCCAAATCGTGCACAGGGTAATTCTTCTCATGAACCTTCAGCTAGCGTGAAGCATAATCAATAACTCTCCCCTCCTACATCAATACACACCCCAAGCCAACGCATGAAGCATCACAATATAATGTATACATCCCAGAACCGGAAGGCAATACTAGAACTAGTGTTGAGGTCAATGTTGTCTTGAGCTTCTGAAATCTCTCCTCACACTCGTCAGACCATCAAAGCGGGGCATTCTTCTGAGTCAATCTAGTCAATGGAGCTGCAATAAAAGAGAACCCCTCCACAAATCGGCGATAATAGCCGGCTAGGCCCAAGAAGCTCTTGATCTCTGTAGCTGAAGTAGGACGCGACCAACTCTGAACTGCCTCAATCTTTTAAGGATCAACCTTGATACCCTCTCCGGATACCGCATGCCCCAAGAATGCCACGGAATCCAACCAGAACTCACACTTGGAGAACTAAGCATATAGATTTTGTTCTCGCAAATTCTGGAGCACAACTCTCAAATGTTGCTGGTGCACCCCCAGACTACGTGAGTAAATCAAAATGTCATCAATGAAGACAATGACAAAGGAATCAATATACGGCCTGAACACCCTATTTATCAATTCCATGAATACCGCTGGAGCATTAGTCAAACCAAAGGACATCATCAGGAACTCATAAGGGCCATACCTCGTATGAAAAGCAGTCTTCGAAACATCTGAAGCCGGAATCCTCAACTGATGATACCCGAATCTCAAATCAACCTTAGAAAACACACGAGCACCCTGCAACTGGTCAAACAAATCATCGATGCGCGACAAAGGATACTTGTTCTTAATGGTAACTTTGTTCAACTGGAGGTAATCAATACACATCCACATAGACCCATCCTTCTTCTTTACAAATAGAACTGGAGCGCCCCATGGCGATACACTCGGCGTGATGAACCCCTTATCTAACAACTCCTCAAGCTGCTCCTTCAACTCCTTCAAATCTTTCGGAGCCATACGGTACGGTGGAATAGATATAGGCTGGGTGCCTGAAACTAAGTCAATGCAGAAATCAAAATCACGATCCGGAGGCATGCCCGAAAGATCCGAAGGAAATACATCAGCAAACTCTCGAACCACTAGCACTGAATCAATCGTCAGAGACTCGGCGGTGGTGTCCCTCACATAAGCAAAATAGGCCAGACAACCCTTCCCTACCATATGTCGAGCCTTCAAGAATGAAATAACCCAGCTGGTTGTACTAACTGAGGAACCTCTCCACTCCAGCCTAGGTGACTCGGGCATGGCTAGAGTAATTGTCTTGGCATGGAAATCTAGCACGGCATGATAAGGAGATAGCCAACCCATGCCCAAAATAATCTCGAAATCAACCATGTCGAGCAATAAGAGATCCGCTCGAGTCTCGAATCCACAAAATGAAATCACACACGACCGACAAATCCAGTCTACAACCACATAATCGCCTACGGGAATGGACACATAAATAGGAGGACCCAAGGACTCACGAGTGACATCCAGAAAATGAGCAAATAAGACTGAAACATAGGAATAAGTGGATCCTGGATCAAATAACAGGGATACCTCTCTACCATATACTGTAATAGTACTTGTGATCACGGCGTCTGAGGCTATTTCATCTGATCTGGCCGGGATAACATAGAATCTAGCTGGAGCACCGGAAGACTGAGCCCCGCCAGAATAAAAAGGAGCTGGCTAACCTCCGTTGGCATGAATAGGGGCTGGCAGAGCTCCCCCTGCCTGGCCCCTACCTCTGAGGCAACCTCTACCAGTCTTCCCTCCACCCCTGGGTGGATGAATCGCCGTTGCTGGAAATGTAGGCTGATAGCTCTACTGAACAGCTTTGCCCCGAAGCCTGGGGCAAGTCCTCCTCATATGGCCCGGGTCCCCACACTCATAACATTTGACTGGTGGCATGGCCTGCTGCCCTCAAGAAGGAACCTGGACATCTAGGGGATGGGGAGAACTCTCCAGCATGGCACTGAAGTAAGGAATAGAAGACCCCTGATGACTGGAATACTCGCCTGAAGTACCCTAAATGGCTGGTGGGTGGTAGGAACTCTCTGTAATGGCACTGAAATAGGGCCTCACTGGAGCACCACGGGGAGGTGGTGGAGGAGCTGAATATGGAGGCCTGCTAGACTGGCCTCTACCGAACTGACCTCTACCCCTAGCTGGGGCACCTCTGAAATCTCCTGAAAATCTAACCCTCTTATCCTGCTGACCCTGCTCTCTGCCTCTCGAACTATAGCCCTCAATTCAGAGAGCTATCTCGACCACAAGCTGATAGGGACTCCCCATCTCCACCTCTCGGGCCATGTTGCCCCTAATACTTGAGTGCAACCCTGCTACAAATCTCCGCACTCTCTCAACATCAGTAGGCAATATCATAAGGGCATGACGGGACAACTAAGAAAACCTGGCCTCGTAATCTATCACAGACATCTGCCCCTACTCTAGCTGCTCAAATTGATATCGCAGCTCTTCCCTCTTAGAGGGTGGAATATACCTGTCCAGGAACAGTTGAGTGAACTGCTCCCAAGTGATGTAGGGGAACCTGCTGGCCTACCCAGGATGTAGGACTTCCACCATCTGCAGGCCCTGCCCTCAAGCTGGAAAGTAGTGAAGTCCACTCATTGGGACTCCAGTATCCTCATGGTGTGCAGTCTGTCCCTACACCTAGAAATAAAGTCCTGGGCATCCTCGCCCTTCTCACCCCCGAAGATAGGAGGGTGCCATCGAGTCCATCTATTTAGTAACTTCCGCGGATCGCCGTCCGTAGCTGGTCTAAGCTCAGGTGCTACTGCTACTGGCTGGGCTTCACCCACAGAGAGTGTACCCGGGGTATGATGAAGTGCTGCTGCCTGGCCTGCAGCCTGGGCAGTAGGGGTATGGGCTACCTCTCCTGCCGTAGATGTGGCAGGATCCACTTGAAATAAACCAGCCTGGGACATAGTGTCCATGAATCGCATCATACGGCCCATGATCTCCTAGAATCCTGGCGCTGTCATGAAATCTACTGGAGCAGGACCTGCTGGAAGCACCTCACCCTGCTCCTCTATAGTGGGGTCCTCTAGTGGTACGACTGGAATAGCTCGGGGATGCCCTCATCCCCTACCTCGGGCCGGTGCCCTCCCTCGGCCTCTACCACGGCCGCAGCTGCGAACAACAGAAGTAGCGACCCCTCCCAGATCTGAAATATCGGATGTACGCGTCCCGACCATCTGTGAGAGAATAGAAGAATGCAATTTAGTAAACCATTGACTGCACGATAGAATAAAAATAAGAATAGGTTTTCCTAACATCCTATAGCCTCCCGAAGACAAGTACAGACGTCTCCATACCGATCCGCGAGACTCTATTAGGTTTGCCCATGACTTGTGAGACCTAAGTTAACCTAGTGCTCCGATACCATGTTGTCATGACCCAAAATCCTAATTGAGGTCGTGATGGCGCCCAACAGCTGGGTCAGGCAAGCCAACTCTTAATTTACTAAAGGTTCGTTCTTATTTGTTTAAACACTCTAAAATATACTCAGCTTTTAAAAGTTAGATCATGATTTGACAAGGATATTTAGCCAGTTTTTAATCAAGACAGTCACGATGAGGAATAAGCCAATATGTATCTATATAAAGACCCGTAAACCAAAATAACAACTACGTGTGTGCCAGGAACTAGTGCCACAAGTCCTACGGGCATTCTAACAGAATACACAAAACATAATATACAATCCCATTATCTGAAAGGAATACACGGGAAATGAGCAAAAGAAAACTCCAAGGAGCCACCGAGGATCGCTAGGAGAAGCAGCTCACCGTGAAGTCAGGTCCAACTGAGATCAAAATCGAGATCGAGTCTGATAACCAGATGCACCAGCCTCAGAACCTGTACAATTAAGTACAGAAGTGCAGCATGCGTACATAAACAAATATGCACCCAGGGAGTATCCCGCCTAACCTCGAAGAGGTAGTGACGAGAGGTAGAAGTGATACTTACTAGGGTCAACATTTCTAAATAACATGATTTAATAAGAACTAGGCAGGCATAACAGTCGTAGAAATCACAAGGAGATATATCATCAAGTATAGTTGTATTTACCTTTGCATGTCAACTTTCACTAACACATAATGTACTAAATTCCTTTCTTAACATGAACCAGTTTGTATAATTACAACAAATTCCCAGTGAATCATACAGCACATAATAGGCCGGACACGTACGACCGACGTGTCGCAAAAAATAAATGTGCACTGCCTAGGGTCGAACGGCTCGAACCATAGATGCATCTATTACCCCGCTCGTGAATCGAACATGCGACGTGGTTGACATAATAGTAGGGCTATTCCGCTCATGAATCATACATGTGACGCAGTGCCGCATACATACATAAAATGGTCAAATTTTAGGGAATTTATCAGAGATTATTCTTTTAAGGTTACCTACGCAATATATCATGGACCACAACTCGAAGGAAACACTCACCCATAGCCTAAGGATCATTAATATACGATTTCTAACTGATTTCATAGCTAATTCACGGGTAAATTCTCAAATTATCGAAAGCCCTAGGTTACTACCCCATTCTAGAATTTCCACTAGTTTAGGTAGTTAATTAAGCTAGTATTCCATGTATGAAGCTAATATTAGAGTAGAATTTACTTACCTTCAATAACCAGGTCATTTGCCCCTCTAAAATGGTGGAAATCGCCCCACGGAAGAAGAAGAAGATAACGGAAGTGAGTTAATTCCCGTGTATAAAAACACACTGGCTGAACATCGTTTCCACACCTGTGGCTCGAGGACTGCACCTATGGTCTCGCACCTGTGAGCAAAGGCTCGCACCTGCGGAAACGGGCTAGGAAGCCTGGGCTTGCACCTGCGGAGCGGAGACCGTACCTGCGGCTCCGCTCCTTTGGAATGTTTTCCGCACCTGCAAGAATTGGCATGACCACTATGGGTCGCACCTGCGAGGCTGGGACCACAAGAGTAGTCCCGCACCTGCGACTGAGCAACCGCACCTACGGTCACACCAGAACAGGTGCACCAGCAGCTAATGCAGCTGGTTTTTGGCCTCGTGTGGTGTCCGGGAGGCACCTGGGCCCACCCGAGCCCCCTTCCAAATATACCAACAAGTCCCAAATCATAATACGGACTCGCTCGAGCCTTCGGAACACCCAAAACAAAACTAAAACTCAAAATCACACCTCAAAACCCCTAGAACTAAACTTAGGAACTTTAAGTTTTCTAGACTTCTCTAAAAACGCACCGAAACGACCTACACTACTCGAAATGACACCAAATTTTGCAGGCAAGTCATAAATGACATAACGGAACTATTCTCGGTCTCGAAATTCCGTTCGACCTCGATATCGCAAAAACACGTCCCAAACCATAATAGGAACTTAAGGAACTCTTAATTTAATATTGGGCGCTGAAACTCTTCCGGGTCATAAGAAACCCATTTCGAACATACGCCTAGGTCCGGAATCATCATACTAAGCTACCAAAATCGTCAAAACTCGATTCTGAGGTCGTTTACTAAAAATGTTGACCGAAGTCAAACTTGGCCTTAAAGGCCAACCTTAAGGTACCAAATGTTCCTATAGCACTCTAAACACCTCGGAAACCCGGACCACCAGTCCCCGCAAGTCATAAATCATAATAAGCTGCTATGGGAAGTTTTATTTAGGGGAACGGGGTCCGATATCGCAAATGACCGGTCGGGTCGTTACACCAACGACCAAACTCAAAGCTCAACCACGGCTTTTACTTTCACACAAGCCTCCGAACCATTAGAATCTAGCAAATTACCAACCAAACGATTCAATTTAAACCATAGGAACTATATAAGATTGCAAGGATTCAATTTAGGACATTTTTGAAAAAGTCAACAAAAGTAAACACCAGGACCCGTTTGGTCCAAACTCGAAATTTGGACCAAAACTCGATTATCCATTCACCCCCAAGCCCGGTTACGCCATTTGTTTTGGAATCCGACCTCAATTTGAGGTCTTAATCCCCAATTTATGAAATCCCGAACTTCTACCCAAAACCCCCCAATTCCACCATGAAAACACTGGATTTTAGGTTGAAAACTTTTGAAATGTAGTGAAAGATTGAAAGGAACTATGTTAGGATCACTTACCAATGATTTGGGGAAGAAGGAGTCTTGGAAAAACCGCCTCTAAGGTTTTAGGTTTTGAAAATTTAAAGAATGAACCAAATATCCCGTCTAAGTCATAGTTTGTTCAGCTGTAGATGTCGCATTTGTGACTGGGCTTCACAAATGCGAGAAACCCATCGCATTTGCGAAGACTCTCACACCTCTGCAATCATTGCATTTGCGATGCAAAGTTCACAAATGCGAACAATGCCTTGATCGTAAATGCGACCCAGTGATCGCAAATGCGAAGAATTCCCCTCCCCAGTTCCCATCACAAATGAGAAACTTTGCTCGCAAATGCGAACTCTGCCCTTCCCGCAAATGCGAACTTAAGATGACTCGGGTACTCTTCACAAATGCGAAGAATTGGCTCGCAAATGCGAGCATGTCAGACATAGGGAATGTTTGCAAATGCGAACATTGGTATCGCAAATGAGAGATCAGAGGCCAGTTACCAGCTATTGCAGACACCAGCTGAGTTCTAAGTCCAAATTCACTCCGTGGCCTATCTGAAACTCACTCGAGCCCTCGGAGATCTAAACTAACTATGCACCCAAGTCTAAAAACATCATACTAACTTGATCGCGTGATCAACTCTCCAAAATAACTCTTAAAACTACGAACTGAACACCAAATCAAATGAAATTTTTAAGAAAACTTTATAACTTCTATTTTCACAATCGGATGTCCGAATTATGTCAAATCAACTTAGTTTCTCACCAAATTTGACAAACAAGTCATAATTATAGTATTGGACCTATACCGGACTCCGAAACCAAAATACAGATTCGATATCCAAAAGTCAAACATTGGTCAACCATTTCTAATTCATTAAGCCTTAAATTTTCAAATTTTTATGAAATGAGATAACTCGGGCTAGGGACTTCTGAATTCGATTTCGAGTATATGCCCAAGTCCCAAATCACGATACGAAACCGTCGAAACTGTCAAAACATAAATCCGAGTCCAATTGCTCAAAACGTCGATCGAAGTCAACTCAAGTGAATTTTAAGGAAAAATTTCATATTTTTCTTAGTTTTTAACATCAAAGCTTTCCTGAAAGACGTCTAGACTGCGCATGTCGATGAAGGCTAAAACAAGATTTTTAAGGCTTCGGATCATAGAATTAGGTTTTAAAACATAAAATTACCTATCGTGTTATCACAGAAAAATCACGGATTTTCGACTTCTTTCCAACCACAATTGGTCAGTCGGAAAAAAGTTGATCGAAAAATAATTTTCGACCAAAGTAGTACGTTCAAAAGGTCAGACGATCAAATTATTTTCAAATTCTTGAACAAAGTGGTCGGAATTTTACCGACCGAATTAGTCACAATAATTTAAATAAAAATAAATATTTATTTAAAATTAATTTATAAATATAAAAATTTACCGACTAGATCTGTTGAAAATTATTAATTAAAAAATAAAATTTCTTTAATTTCCAACGGCATCCGTTGAAAATTGTTAAAAAATAATTAGTTTTTTTTTTATCATTTCTGACTAAATTGGTCTGAAATCTGGTATTTTTTATAAAACTAGGCAATTGTCGGACTGTTTCTCTCGAAAATCAGTCGGACTTTTCTATAAAATTGGGTTGAGTTCTGCTCAATTTTGAGCTATGCCACCTGTCAAACAATTAGAGTAGAATAACACCAATAACCAATCAACAAATATCAATGAATCCAACCATTTACACAATCTAAACCAACAAATTCATTAAACCTAATAATTTTGGGCATAAAAATACCAAAAAGTAGCCCATATTCATGTTTAAAAACAAAACATAAACTTTTCTCTCACAATCAAGTTTACCAATCAACCGAAATCATACACCTAAATTACTACAAATCACATTCAGTTTGTTCATCTTCATCATCAAATAGATCATGCTCGTTTTTTCTCATGAATTTTTGCATCTTAACAAATGTTCAGAATTGTGAGTCCAACTGTTGCTTCAAATCACAAATTTCATTTCTCATATCTTCCATATGTTCTTGATTTTGCGAAGAAGAAGAATTAGCTAAGAGTAGGTTTGGATGACCTGTAGGTCAGCGTACTCCAACTCTGTAGACTCTGCCTTTGTTTACTCCATCGGCAGTCTCTGTTCACAATGAAGCCATATCATCTGGTGTTGGTTGAGTTGAAAGAGGATGAGTTTGTTGTCATTCTTCCACCCTTTTATGATAATCTTCCTTAAGAAAACATAACTATTTTGTAAACAAACTAATATTACTAAACCGTAAATAATTATGAAGTTAATACTTTACATATGTGTCCGACACACGCGTCTTCACCTAGTGTTCTTTTGTACCGTCCTTCTTCTTTATCTTATGAGTCTCCTCGAAGACCTCACATAACTCATAGCTCGCCCTCTTTCCTTGTCCTTCATAACAAAAACTATTGGTGACTCGTGTCTCGCCCTCTTTCCTTTTCCTCGAAGGCACGATTTTCCTTTGCTTGTTCACACATCTTCTTTAATTTATCGATATTCCATTTCGCAAGAAATTTCTTCCAAACATCTTCTCTTAACCACTTCGGCATTTTACCAGCATTACGAGCATCGAACATAGCATCTTTAATTTGCTTAGCAACATTCTTCTTGAAAATATCATTTATTTCATTTTGATGCTGAGGATATGTACACTTTTTCTGCAATATAAAAAGTAACATTAGATGAAGACGATAATTATTCAATAAATATATCAATGTTTACCTTTAATTGATCTACATTTGCTCTTTGATGTTGTACGGTATCTGTCTTCAAGAATTCTACGGCTCATGATAAAATGACTTCATAGAATACACAACCAAATGTGTAAACTGAAAGGATGGCAAAAACTTGCATTAAAGTTAACATACATAATTAATAAACATCTTAAAGTTTCAAAATTTTTAATTATAAACAAATATTCCTTAATGTTAAAATATCTAAAAGTACATTCAAAACTTTAAAAATAGTATAAGAACCTTCTTACCCATCCTCATAGGGGACGCTTATCAATCGATTTTAACTATCATATTGTATATCCCCTCCAAGATTCTTCATGCATCTACTAGAAGGTATAGAAGTAACACTAGATGTAATTGGGTGAGAGATTCCAACATCCAACCTAGATATGCTGGGAGTGGATGATGATGATGGAGCAACAAAAGAATCATCATGCTGACTACCATGAAAACTCGGGGGTGCAGCAGCTAGTGAGCCACCATGCTGACTACCATGAAAGTTGGGGGGCGCAGCAGCTGGTGAGCCATCACTGACTATGTTGAAAGCTTGGTCAAGAAGATGGTATAGAATGTGTGGGTATAAAATTAAAAATAGTGTTACTTTGACTTCCTTTGGTAGGCATAGTACGAAACTGAATTATTAGATAGAGGGAGGATAGTGAATATGGTAATTGGCAATGAAGTCGACCGAAGAGGATGAGGAAGAGGACTCATATTTGGCATACTTGAGGTAGTTGGAACAAATTATTTTTTGTTCTTAGATTTCATCTTTTCCTTCCCCTTAGGTGACATATCTGTAATATAATCATACTAAATACAAAACCAAAAATACAACAAGTGATAGTAAATTAAAAATAATTATTATACAAATTAAACGATTAAAGAAATAAATAAACAACCTAACAAGTTATACAAATATGAAATAATTGTAACGACCCGGCCTGTCGTTCTGAGAGTTATAGCTTTGTTTCCCCTATTTATGATTCTTTATGTATTGTTCAGCAGTGTTGAGTTGTATCGAGTTGGTAGGTTGGGTTCGTAGTAGTTTTGGAGTGAAATGAACACTTATTAGTCTCTTAGTTAGAAAGTTAAGTTAGAAAAGTCAATTGAAAGTTCACTTACGAGTAAACAAAATCGGATTTGGATCTTCATGATTCGATTAGCTTCGTTGGGTGATTTTAGACTTAGGAGTGTGTCTGGAATGTAATTTGGAGGTCCGTGGTAGAATTAGGCTTGAATTAGGCGAAAGTTAGAAATTTAGCGATTTTGGTCGGCAGTAGAAAATTAGATATCGGGGTTGGAATGGAATTTCGGAAGTTGGAGTAGGTCTTAGTGTCATTTTTGACGTGTATGAAAATTTTGAGGTCATTCGAACGTGGTATGATAGGTTTCGGCATCGTTGGCGAATTTTGGAAGTTTAGAAGTTTTAGGCTTGAATTCGAGGTTGATTTGGTGTTTTGGTGTTGTTTTGGGTGTTCCGGAGGTTCGACTTAGTTCAGATAGTGATATATGACTTGCTGGAATTATTGGTTGAGGTCCCGAGGGCCTCAGGTGAGTTTCGGATAGGTTTGGATTTTGTTGCGCTCGTTTTTCTTATGTTTCGATGTCGTTTCTTCAAGCATAAATGATATCATATTGAACAAATGAGCTCCGATTTCTTTTTTGGTTGAAGAATTAGATCCGTATCGTAATTACGGACCCGTAGAAATCGTTGAATTTGGACATCATATGAGGATTTTATGATCATTTTACTAATAGTTAGGTTGTCAGATTTTTCAGATTAATTACGAAATTACCACTGACGGCGTATTTAAAAATCTACACTATCTACAAATATTGAAATCAACATATCTCCTTCATTATAAGGTCAAATTGAGTGATTCAAAAGCCTAACTTGGCTAGAATTTCACAAGGAATCCACTAGAGGAATAAAAAGCGAGTTTTGGGATCATTTGGAACAAGAAACGAGGCAGAATAACTGGCAGAAAAAATATATAAAATAAGAGTTTGTTCAATTGATCATATTTTGAGTTGGGGAGCTCGGATTTGGGAGATTTTGGAGGCGATTTTTACCATATGGATTGGGGTAAGTTTTCTCTACTTGGTTTTGGTTATATTTCATGAATCCATCTTCGTTTTTGGGATCTGATTGATGATTTAAAAGTGAAATTTGGGGGGTTTCGCCTAAAGTTTCATATAGTGAATTTTTAATTTTTGAACATCGATTCGGAGTCGGATTTCGACGAATTTTATATGGTTAGACTCGGGAGAGGACGAGGTTTATGATTCTGCTATTTTGACTGATTTCGAGACGGGGGCCCGGGGGTCTGGTTTTGGCCGATTTCGGATTTTTGGCCTATTTATGTAATTTTCATTGTGGAATTCGATTCTTTAGCCTATGTTAATAGTAGTATTCTGATTTTTGTTAGATTTGGAACTTTTGGAGACAGAGTCCAGAGACGAGGGCATCCCGGAGTAGGATTTTACGTTGTTGAGGTAAGTAACAGTTTTAACTCTGGCTTTGAGGGTATAAATCCGGAGAAATTGATATCATGTGATTGTTTGGAGGTGATACCCACACTGGGTGATGGGCTTATGGGTGTGCACCGCGAGAGATTGAGACTTGGTCCGTCCTGTGAGGTGGTGAGGCCTAATAACTATTATCTGTTGTTATGTGTTTACTTGTTGTTGAACTTGTTTTCCTTCATGTTAGAGATCATGTTTAGGCTTTATTCATGCTCACATAATTTTTACTCAGTCATAGAAATTATTGTACATGTTTACCTCAGTCTCTATTATTTTGTTCATATGTTGTGATATTTGATGTGGGTTGTGTCCCCTTATTTGTGGTGCATTGTGAGGCTGGAGAGGTGCATGACTGAGTGAGGCCGAGGGCCTGGTTGTGAGGATATTAATATCATAGCGATTGAGCTATTCACGTAGCACGTGAGCTGACCGTGCAGGTCCAGGTATTGATATCATAGCGTGTGAGTTGTCCGCGTAGCACGTGAGTTGACCATGCGGATCTAGGTATTGATATTATGGAACGTGAGTTGTCTGTCCTTAAAGCTTGTGCTTTGAGAGCCCCTCCGGAGTCTGTACACACCCCCCGTGAGCGCAGAGTGTTGAGTGTATTGAGTGTTGAGTGCTGAGTGCGATTGTTGAGCGATGGAGTGACATTGTTGTGAGGTTGTATTTACTTTTGTTGTTGCTGCATTTACCTGTTAATTTCTTTGAGGCATTTGCTAGTTTTATGGAATTTACCTGTTTATTTTGTTTATTGTAAATTGTGAAAATAAATAATTGGATTGTTTTGATTAGCTCGTCACTACTAATCAATTCCTTAGTTATTTCCGTTACTACTGAGTTGGTTGTACTCATACTATATCTTGCACTTTATGTGCAGATCCAGGTGAGTTAGAGGGCGGTGATCGTTGAGTTCAGGCCGGCTATCGGTGGAGATTGCAAGGTAGCTGCTAATGTCTGCAGGACCTTGTTACTCATTTTGTCATTTCTTCTTTTGGACAGTTAGACAGTTTATATATCTTAGTTCATAGTTTTAGACGCTCATGACTTGGTGACACCCCGAAGTTTGGGACTCATTCCCGTATTTTATATTATTTATATTTAGAGTTGATTTAGTTTATCAGGAATTAAATTATTGAAAATATTTTATTAAATTCTTATAATCAATTAGTAGTAATATTTTGGGAAATAGGCTTGCCTTGTAACACGATAGGCGTCATCACGACCATGGTTGGATTTTGGGCCGCGACAATAATTTTGCAACATAATAGATAATTAAAGGAATAACATAAAAACCCCAACATGTCATAAAAAACATACAACAATTCTTCAAATATACTAAATGATTGAAGGAAGAACAACATAAAAAGAATAACAAGTCAATGATCATCGCTATCTTCAGAGTAATATCTAAGTCTTCATCATCGCATGTTTCACTTTCATTTAGTAATTCTCCATCATCACTTGTTTCATATTCAACACCTCTAGCTTCGTCCTCATTTGGTCTAAGGACAAAAGGATAAAATTATTCATATATCCCTTTATTATGCTGCAATTCATCTGCTAATCATCATCCACTATTGATTCAACACTTGAAATGTCATTCAGGTATGCCACATCTAATGCATCTTTGACTTCCACTCCACACACGGGCTTTGTTTTCAGAATTACCCACTATGCAGACTTATTATTGCTCAAAAGATAAGGAGCACAATACACTTGTTTCACCTTCTGAGCAATGATAAAGGGTCATAAAGTCTATACTACCTCGTGTGTTTAATTTTAACTATTTTGTATTGGGCGTGCACCTTTGTACCTCTATACGGTGTAGATCATACCACTTACATCGAAAGAGTTCAAACTTTTTCTTTGGCCAACCTACAAAATACTCCAGTTCCAAAATCTCTTGAAGCACACCATAATTATTAACATCTCCATCACCTTTCACCTACACCTCACTATTGTTGGTTTTCTTTCCCTTAGACCATTCTTCTGTATGAAACGTGTACCTATTGACCAAGTATTTAGACATCATTCTGACTCTAGGGTCAGGTCCCAAACTATATCACGTAAAACTAGGTCATTAATGTCATTAGCTGGATCATGAACTGATATATAGAATTAAATATAATTTCAAATTTTAAAAATACATATAATTAATTTACATATAATAAAAATCATGTTAAATAATAATTAATACTTACAAATTTTTTAAACTATTCTGAAAACTTGGGATAACCAACATCTTGACTATATGTACCCACAAAGTAACTGCAGTTATAATTTTTATTAGTTAAATCGATGGTAGATCTAATATAAAAGTCCGTAATATATACAAATATATGCTTACCTATAATAAGTTTGGACCTTATGGCAATTAAACAATACATGTGTTGTAGCTGACTTTAGCTCCATCTCAAACAACCTTCGCTTTGGACTATTTTTTGGACCTCCTTTACATGATTGATTAAAAACAGAAAAGGGTGGTGCCAAAGGATCGATTTGGCCTCCATCATCATGCCGATTTTGTCTATTTCTCAAACATGTCACATTATGTTCAAAATAATATGAATAGAAATAAGATCTTTCTTTAGCCACATATGCCTCGTGTAACGACCCGACCAGTCGTTTTGCGTTATCAGACCCTGTTCCCCTAAATGAAACTTCCCATAGCAGCTTGTTATGATTTATGACTTGCGGGGATGGGTGGTTCGGGATTTGGAAGCGTTTAGAGTGATATAGGAACACTTGGTTCCTTAAGGTTGGCCTTTAAGGCCAAGTTTGACTTCGGTCAACATTTTGAGTAAATGACCTCGAAATCGAGTTTCGACGGTTCCGGTAACTTTATATGATGATTTCGGGCTTGGGCGTATGTTCGTAATGGGTTTTGGATGACCCGGGAGTGTTTTGGCGCCCAATAGCGAAATAAGAGTTTCCTTAAGTTCATATTGACCCGGGAGTGTTTCGACGCTCAATAGTGAAATAAGAGTTTCCTTAAGTTCCTATTGTGGTTTGTGACATATTTTTGTGTTATCGAGGTCCAAATGAAATTCCAAGACCGGGAATAGATCCGTTATGTCATTTATGACTTGCTTGCAAAATTTGGTGTCATTCTGAGTAGTATAGGTTGATTTGGCGCATTTTTAGCAAATTCAAGAACTTGAAGTTCCTAAGTTTGATTCTAGGGGTTTTGAGGTGTGATTTTGAGTTTTAGCATTGTTTTGGGTGTTTCGAAGGCTTGAGTAGTCCGTATTATGATTTGGGACTTGTTGGTATATTTGGACGGGGGCTCGGGTAGGTCCAGGTGCCTCTCGGGCACCAAACGAGGCCAAAAACTAGCTGAAGCAGTTGCTGGTGCACCTGATCTGGTGTGACCGCAGGTGCGGTTGCCTAGTCGCAAGTGCGAGACCGTGTGCGAATTCAGGTGAGGCTTCCCATTTCTCGCAGGTGCGGATAATATCCGCAGGAGCGAGCTTGTTGACCCAAGTCACTGCATAGTTTTGAAGATTGACAAATGTCTGACCAGTTGAACTAGGTCCATCAGAGCACACATACTTGACCTGACACGTTGGCACGTGAACCATATATGCATAGGAGATGAATGCGATTGTGAAGCATCAATGAACAAGGAGAGTGTATCCTAATGCGTAAAGGTTGCAAATTTATAAGAGAATAGAAGTTGAATTCAGCAAGGACAGTAACGAAGGAAGGAAGTTGAGTTTAATACGAACTCTTTCTTCCAGGTAGAGTTGTACCAGAGCTGAACGACAAACTCAACAACTGACTCTATAAATAATTAAAGTATTCTTTCTTGAATCTAGAACGCACAAGTGCAGAATTGAATCAAGAACTGAAAGCAAAATTCCCAGAGATTTTGCAAGCAGAATTACAGTGCGATACAAAGGCTACAGACCAGCTAGAAGAACCAGTTTCATCTGTTTGTCATTGAGTCTAGTTAGGTTTAGTAGGCGATTTAATATTGTATCTTTTCAGCTCTTATAGAATCAATTGTAATAGGTACACATTGTTCACGTTAGAGTTAATTTGAAGCTTGTAGAAATTAGTTAGAGGTTAGTTACCACGAAGGGATTAGATTTAGTCCTAGGATTACAAAAGAGTTTATTTTGTAAGTCCGTTTGGCTCAGAATTTTAGTGAAGAGTTTGAGCAAATCCTACTGAGGAATAGGTCGTGGTTTTTTCACCTTTTGAGCCAGGTATTTTCCACGAAAAAATCTTTGTGTCTTTACTTTACTGCTTTTATTATTCCGCAATAGTAGAAGTTGGAACACCAAGAAGAACCAGATTCTTCTAGAGAGACAGCATTCGAAAATTGGGTACCACACAAATTAACCTATCTTCTTGTGTGGTATTGATGTCTAAAACATCAATTGGTATCAGAGCCAGGTTATCCTTGAAAGTCTAACACCTTTGGAGAAGATCAAGATGAGTGCACCACCTGGAAACTGGAGGGTTGATGTTTAGCTTAAAGTGTATATATTTCTATGTATATCGCCTCATATTTTACTTTTTTTTGGAGTTTTAGATGTTAAATGTGATGATTTATATTAATTTGAAGTGTTTCTATGTGTAGGAATGATTCGGGATCAATTGGGGGCGAAACGCGCGAAACTAGAGCCAAAAAAGACGAAACCGGACAAAAAGAAATTTTGGGCGCCACAGGCAGGGCTGGGCGCCACCTGTGGCGCTGGAGGCAGAAACATTGCTGGGGCAGCACCCTGGTGGGTGCCTGGCGCTACCCAGGGCGCCGGTGACGAGATATTTTCCTATTTTGCCTAGGACACGGTTATTTCGGCCCTAGACCTACCCAACATGTATAAAAACAAGTCTAAGATTATTTTTGAAGGATTCACGCCACTTGGGAGGAAGAATACACACGGAATTGCTAGGGAGCGAAGGATACTCAATTTTGTTCATATTTTTCTAGTATTTACAATTAATTCAACACTTATGCAATTGTTTGATTTTAGCATGAGTGGCTAAACACCCATTTTCCTGAGGTTGTGATTTATCCATGGATGTTCGATATTAGTTTAACCTTGATTATAGTTCACTCAATATATGGTTGTTTCTTTAATTCTGTATTTAATTGCTTAATTGTCTGGCCAACAGTTAGGTTCTATATACTATCTATGTTATGATTGGGAAAGCCATGTATAGATTAGAGAAGAATTGAAGAGAGCGCGATCTTAACCCTTCAGGGGAGCGTATCTGTGGTTAGGATAGGAATATACCTAGTCATCGTGCTTAATTAAATATCGTAATCTTAGTGCGTTTTAATAGATTAATTTCATAGGAATATAGGTGTTAATCTATTGAGAATAAGCGAGTAGCGATTCGAGAGAAGGCTATGATAGAAATTATCGATTAATTAGCAACCATGATTGAATTATATGAAAGGGAAAGTTAATTAGAACACTATAAGAATAGTGAATCGATCACAACCCTGGAATATTTGTCTCTATTGAATACACAACAATCAACTCATTACTTGATAATTAGTTATTTCATAGAATCGTAGTATAATATAGTTACATTCATAAATTTTTATTTTTTCTTGATTAAATAATAATTATAGTGATTTAGTATATAGTTTACACAAGTCTCTTTGGGTTCGACACTCGATTTATCATTATATTACTTGTACGACCACGTATACTTGCGTGTGCGTTTGGGACCAACAAGTTTTTGGCGCCGTTTCCGGGACTTGAATATAGATTACTTTCTAGTTTTCACTTTAATTGTTTATTTCATCTAGTCTAACGTTACTTGAACTTTGCTCTAATCTCAGGAACTTCGATTGAATGCGTAGGGTCAGAAGCAAGGACAGACTTGACGGCTTTGACCCCGAACTTGAGAGAATATTTTAAAGGAGGTTGAGGGAAGCAAGGCATACAAACAATATTCAGGACCTCATTTAAATTCATGTGAACATGGCAGAGGAACAACACATGGCGGTTCAGGAGGTAGCAATGCCCAGTATTGCTAATGTTACCTCCAGCATCGTGAAGCCCAGAATCACTGAGCACTTTGAGCTGAAACAGAGCATGATCCAACTACTTCATGCAAATGGGCAGTTTATGGGTCTTCCACACGAGGATCCACATCAGCACATTCTGAACTTCTTTGAGATTAGTGATACTTATATCATTAACGGGGTCACGCCAGATTATGTGAGGCTCACACTTTTCCCATTCTCTCTGTTAGGCGAAGCAAAGCGATGGCTAAAGGCAGAACCAGCTAATTCCATTACAACATGGAACGATTGGCGAGAAATGTTTTGGCAAGTTTCTTCCCTACAGGAAAGACTGCAAAGATCAGAAGTGAGATAGTCTCCTTTAAATAGAAAGCAGGCGAATCTTTATATTCAGCATGGGAAAGGTTCAAGGGGCTACTCAGAGACTGTCCTCATCACAATCAGACAAACAAAGTGTTAGTTCACACTTTCATTAAGGGGTTCCATCCACAAACAAAACTTGTGGAAGATGCAGCAGTTGGAGGTCAGGTATTGGAGAAGAATTATGATGAAATATTGCATTATTGAATAAATTCTCCAAAAGCAATCCAGACTGGCAAGGTGAGATGGGAAGGAATGTGGTTCAAAAGTCACCAGGGGTTCTTGAACTAGATGTTGTCTCAGCATTGTCAGCTCAGATCTCTACATTGACTAACCAAGTCAATCAGATGACCCTGATCATTAACAAGCAACAGTCTCAACCACTGCAAAAGGCCCAGCCAGTGCAACCAGTGCAACATATTCAGGTATTTTGTGAAGTCTGTGGAGAGGGTCACCCGAGTGATTTGTGCCCAGCTAATCCAGAGTCTGTCTACATTGTGGGTAATACGAATAGGGGTCAAACAAATCAATATGGGAACACTTATAACCCCAACTGGAGAAACTACCCAAACTTCTCTTGGGGTAGAAATCAAGGCACTCAGAATCATTACATGCCTCCAGCACCTCAACAACATTACAAACCACCTCAGGCAGAACAATCAGCTAGCCTCGAGGAGATTATGAAGAGAATGATGAACGACCAACTTGTTTTCAATCAGAAAATAATGGTTGATCATCAGGCCAAAACAGTAGCAATGAGAAATTTGGAACGTCAAATAGGGAAACTTGCCAGTTCCCAAAATACCAGACCAACGGGGGCTCTGCCAAGTGACACTGAAGCTAATCCTAAAGAATTTGCTAACGATGTATCATTGAGGAATGTGAGGCAATTGGAAGAAGTTGAATCTAAGAAGAGAAAGCAGGTAACTTGTTGACCCATGTCACTACATAGTTTTGAAGATTGACAAAAGGCTGACCAGTTGAACCAGGTCCATCAGAGCACACATCTTGAACTAACTAGCTGTCACATGAACCGTATATGCTTAGGAGATGTTTTGAATATGAAATATCAATGAACCAAGAGATTGTCTCCTAATGCGAAAAGGTTGCAAACTGATCTGATTAATTGAATACGAATTCAGCAAGGAAAGTAACAAAAGAAAGGAAGTTGAATTTGGTTCGAATTGGTTCACCCAGGAACAATGATCCACCAACAAAAGTATGTGAAGAATTTCTCAAGAAGTTTAAAATGGAAGACTTAAAAGAAATAGACACTCTCATAGCCACAGCTACAAAATTGGATGTGGATGAACCTGGTTCATCTATTGATCAGAAGCTTTATAGAGGGATTATTGGGTCTCTATTGTATCTCACTGCCAGCAGACCTGATATTGCGTTCAGCGTGGGATTGTGTGCTAGGTTTCAGGAAAATCCAAAGGAGTCCCACCTCACTACAGTAAAGAGAATTTTGAGATATTTGAAAGGCACCACTGATTTATGCCTTTGGTATCCTAAAGGTAGTAATTTTGACCTTGTAGGATATGCTGATGCTGATTATGCAGAATTTCTAGTTGACAGGAAAAGTACTTCAGGTATGGCTCACTTTTTGGGTTCATGCCTCTTGTCTTGGGCTACCAAGAAACAAAATTCAGTAGCCTTGTCTACTGTTGAGGATGAATATGTGGTTGCATCCTCATGTTGTGCCTAGTTGTTATGGATCAAACAGCAACTCATGGACTTTGGTATTGATGTGGGATGCATTCCTATATTTTGTGATAACACTAGTGCTATTAGTATGACGAAGAAATCGGTTCATCACAAAAGGACTAAGTACATAGATGTTAGACACCATTTCCTAAGGGATAACTATGAAAAAGGAATGATCTCAATCGAATTTTGTGCTACTGATCATCAAATTGCTGATATATTCACTAAAGCACTTGGTAGGGAGCATTTTGAGAGAAACAGGCTTGAATTAGGGATGATTAAGATCACCTAATTAAAAAAAATTATATAAATGAATTTTTGGCTAGAAAATTTTAATTAGGTACTTAATCAGATTAATAATTTCTCAGCATCATGTCTTTATTGCCATACTTTTGTGTCATGTATTAATATAATTCCCTGGATACTAATAATGTTTATCTACCTTTGTAAATTGAGGCAATTTAAAGATTTCAAATAGGATGAACCTGGTTCATCTATGCTGATTCATCTGACTGACAAGGTACGTACTCTTCTCCATATAGTAATTCAATTACAGTCACACATGAGCAGGAGTATATCTATAATTGGTTCATTCCTACGTCTTTGTACTAATCCATAAATGAACCCGTTCCAAGGAGTCACATCAACACTCAATTATCCTAGAAATAAGGAACTCTCAACCGTCAAATCAGTGACACTCCTATAACTATTAGACTTCCACTTGAATAAATTTTTAATCCATTGTAAAATTAATGGCCATATGTTATAAAAGGCAATCATTACTCCTCTCTTCATAAAGCTTCCTTTAAACCAAGTTTAAGTCATATTACACAACCCAAAACTTGCAAAACTCGTCATTTCCTCTCAACAAAGCATAAAAATGTCTTCACCTCCACCAGCTTCCTCATCTAATTCCTCGCCTAATCGTGATTAGGATGGAGGACATTCTGAATCTGTCTCCAATTCTCCACCTGTTTACAGCTCCGAATCACCAGAAATTCCATCATCCCCTGAAAACACACCAATTCTTGAACCTACTCCAAACCCTACTCCTGCCCTCAAGAATCGTCGCGTTAAAGTTCTTGCCCGGAAATCTGTTGCTTCTGGGGCTAGGGAAAAATTCTTGGAGGATCTTATTAAAGCAGACAAAGGTACTAAGTCAGATTCATCCAATGAGTGCTTCAAATCAGCTAATGAGGAAGAAGCACTTGGTTCAACCAGTTCTGAAAAAGGTAATCTTGAAATCGATTCTGAATTCACTTTTGCTGATAAAAGATTCGTGTTGGTAGGGTCTGTTGTTAATGTCGAAATACCTGGAAGAAAGAAGGGTGGGAGAAAATAAAGAATTCTTGAGAGAGAGGGAGAAGAATATTATTTGTGGCCCCATTCCTGAAACTATAGGAGAAGAAGTCACTGATTTAGGGGGAAGCATAGTAGAGGAAGCTGCAGCAGGTCTTGCAAGTCTTAAGAAAGCTACAGATGAACCTAGTTCATCGGGGGATGAAACATTGGCTGAAAGGTTGAGAAAACTGGGGGATTCTTATAACCCCAAGAGAAGAAGGTGTAAGAAACCCAAGAAGGCAACTCACCCAGTTCCTTCAAAGAAAAGGAAAATTTCTGAAGTTGTTGATGTTTCTGCTCCAAAAGTTAGAGCTACTCGTAGCACTGCAAGGGAAGAAGAAGAGAAATTAGAAAAGGCTCTGAAGGAGAGCAAGAAGAAGAGGGCAGCAAAAGGAAAAGCAATGTTGGAGAGCCTGTTGAGGCTATTTAGATTGAAGAGACTGGGTTGGACCAGGTCCAATAGGAGGAGCAACCTGCTCCAGGTGTGACTGAGACACCAAAACCCACAAAGGCTAAGGCTTCTTCAAAGAAGTTAGCTAGGATGTTTGTCGCACCAACAAGATCTATTAATAAGACCATGGCCAAGATAAAGAGAGTGAAAGTTGTTTATGATGATGATGCAGAATGGAATGGAGAAGAGGAGAAGGAAATTGGAGTGGTGACTGACAGAGTTACCATGTTTGGAAAATGAACAATTTTAAAGGGTAAGCTGGTGAAGGATTTAGAGGAGCTTGGTATGCAATATCTAATGGAAACTCTGGAGGTGCAAGGCTGGAAGGACCTGGTCCTTCGCATGAAAGGCAGGCTGGCAAGAGCAGAGTTGGTAGAGTTTATGGGGAATGAAAGTGTCAAGGAAGGCATGGTCACGTCTATGGTCAAAGGAATTGAGGTTTCCGTTGATGTCAAAGAACTGGGTGTTATTCTTAACGTACCCGCTGAGGGCTATGAGAACTATACAAGGCATAAATGGCCTTGTCTAGATGGGATGGCCTCAGCAATCTACATCACCAGGTTCTTTAGTGATAATGAGAAGGAGATTGAACCCAGGCTGGTTACAAGAGTGAGATGAAGCCCGAGCACAAGCTACTCTTTGAGTTCGTCATTAAGTCCTACTGCCTAGACAAGAAAGAAGGCATATGGAAAATTATATGGATCTTACTTTGATGAAATGCTTGTACAAGGGAAAACAAATTAATTGGCCAGCTTTTATCATCCAACTCCTTGATAGAGTGGTGAATGGAACCAAGGCACACACAATTCCTTATGGCTTCATTCTGACTGCAGTTCTTGCACATTTTGGGGTTCCAGTAAAGAAAGCTGAGATGGCTACGACCAAAGATTATTTTGGGAAGGAAACTTTGCTTACATGTGACTACAATTTCAATGTTCCTGTGGATGAAACTGGTTCATCTAGGAAGCAACCAGTCAACAGCAAAGTTAGAACTTTGGTGCAAGAAAATGAGATTAAGGATATGGAGATCCTTCGCTTGAAGTCTCGTGTGATTGAGGTTGAAGAAGAGCGGGATGCTCTTAGAGATGAATTATCAAAGGAGAAAGAAAAGAAAGAAGGTGTTCTTCAGCAGATGATGTCTCTCCTACAATCCAAGTCCACAACCTCCACTGCACCTTCCCATCCTTAGGCTTCTCAGAGCTTCCATAACCCATCTTAAGACCAGCTATCAGTTTCAGTTCTTTTTATTTTTTTTGTTGCTCATGGTTGGTTGTTTTTGTTTTTCTGTGTGGTGGTTGATTATCGTTACTTATCAATGAATTTTGCTTTTAGTTATTGACTTGTCTCAATTTCTGAGTTAGGTAACATTTATTGGTTTCTTGTGTTGATTAATCATGCTTTGCACCTACAGTTGCCTAAATGGTCATGAGTAATAATTAATAACACTGGAAAGTATATCATTTTGCAAACTTTTCGATGATGCCAAAAGGGGGAAGATAGATATGTGATGTGCTGAACTTTTCAAAAAAAAATATTTTTAAAGTTTAAAGTGATATCTATAACATAATAAACCTGGATTCTCTATTATTAATGCTCAAAACCATAAAAAGTTATTTGAAGTGTATACAGGATTAAGCACAGAGTTTGTCATCATCAAAAAGGGGGAATTTGTTGATCCATGTCACTGTATAGTTTTGAAGATTGAAAAAAGGCTGACCAGTTGAACCAGGTCCATCAGAGCACACATCTTGAACTAACTAGCTGGCACATGAACCGTATATACTTAGGAGATGTTTTGAATATGAAATATGAATGAACCAAGAGATTGTCTCCTAATGAGAAAAGGTTTCAAACTGATCTGATTAATTGAAGACAAATTCAGCAAGAAAAGTAACAAAACAAAGGAAGTTGAGTTTGGTTCGAATTGGTTCACCCAAGTAGAGATGAACTAGAATTGAAACACAAGCTCAACGACAGACTCTATAAATACTTGATGTATTTATGCTGGAATTCAACACGCACAAAGCTGAAGTGAATCAAAGTCTGAAAGAAAAATTCCCAGAGTTATTTTTGCTAGCAGAATCATTATGCTATGCAAAGGCTACAATTCAACTAGAAGAACCAGTTCCATCTGATTGATTATTGAGTCTAGTTGATTGTAGTACGAGTTTTTCATATTGTATCTTTCAGCTTTCCTAGAAGCAATTGTAATAGGTACGTATTGTTCAAGTTAGAGTTAACTTGAGGTGTGTAGAAATTATCTAGGGGCTAGTTACTACAAAGGGATTAGAGTTGATCCTTAGGATTACAAAAGAGTTTATTTTGTAAGTCCGTTTGGCTCAGAGTTTTTAGTGAAGAGTTGAACAAATCCTACTGAGGAGTAGGTCGTGATTTATTCACCTTTTGAGCCAGGGGTTTTCCATGTAAAAATCTCTGTGTTTTTATTTTACTGCTTTTTATTATTCCGCAACAGCAGTAGTTGGAACACCAAGAAGAACCATGTTCTTCTACTGAGACAGCACTCGAAAATTGGGTACCACACAAAGTAACCTATCTTCTTGTGTGGTATTGAAGTCTAAAACATCATAACTTTTATTGAGAAACCATCCACTATTGAATCAACATCAGACAATCCGAAAGAATCAGAAAAGCCAATTGAAGAGGTGGTGGATGAGCAACCCCCGCCATTGGTTACAAGGCCACCCCCTCC
The DNA here is from genome assembly GCA_005239505.1 of Nicotiana paniculata. Taxonomy (NCBI): domain Eukaryota; kingdom Viridiplantae; phylum Streptophyta; class Magnoliopsida; order Solanales; family Solanaceae; genus Nicotiana; species Nicotiana paniculata. The sequence goes on along the minus strand of MDKI01098223.1, from coordinate 9,710 downwards.
ATTCCGTCAAAGGTTGTAAAAGGTGAAAGATAATGCCGCATACAAAAAGTTCCTTGACCTCTTGAAGCAGGTACAAATCAATATTCCACTGGTAGATATTTTGTAGGAGGTGTCCAAATATGCTAAATACATCAAGGACATTGTGGCCAATAAATAAGGCTAACTGAGTTTGAGACTGTGGCGCTCACTGAAGAATGTAGCTCAAGAATTCAAAGCAAGCTACCTTAGAAACTAAAGGATCCGGGTAGTTTTACTATCCATATCTCAATTGGTAAGCATGCAGTCGGGCGAGGTTTGTGTGATCTTGGGGCGACCATTAATTTGATGTCGCTATCTGTGTTCAGGTAATTGGGGTTGGGTGAGCCACACCCAACAACAGTGATTTTACAATTGGCTGATCGCTCCCTTGCTCATCCTGAGGGAGTAATTGAAGATGTGCTGGTTCAGGTGGGCTCTTTCATATTCCCAGCTGATTTCATTATCTTGGATTATGAGCCTGATAAGGAAGTCCCATTTATTTTGGGGCTTCCCTTCTTAGCCACGGGCCGAGCTATCATTAATGTGTGTCAAGGGAAGATGACGATGCGAGTTGGTGATCGAGTGGAGGTGTTTAATGTATATAAGGCACTCAAATTATCCACTATGAAGAGCTATCCATGATTACTGTGGTGGAAAGCAAGGCGGCATCAGTGGTTCCCTACATGATTCCTATTGACCCTCTTGAGAAAGTTTTGGTTGGGGATGAAGAAGATAGTGAAGATGAAACAAGGGGAGAAATTTAGAAAGTTCTTGAAATATCCTGCAGTTACATCCACGGGCTAGGAAAATTTGAGGAGTTGAACAAGCCTGTTACTCTGACCCCTCCAAAGCCATCTATTGAAGAAGCTCCAAAGCTGGAACTTAAACCTCTTCCAGCACATTTACACTATGCTTATTTGGGGAACTCTGAGACATTGCCTATGATCATCTCGTCCAGCCTGACCAATACACAAGAAGAGAAATTGCTCAGAGTACTTCGTGAGCACAAAAAGGCGATTGGGTGGACCATTGCAAATATTAAAGGAATCAACCCATCATTTTTCATGGATAAAATATTTTTGGAAGATGGACACCGCCCGAGTGTTGCGCAGCAAAGAAGGTTAAATCCCATCATGAAAGAAGTGGTGAAGAAAGAAGTCATAAAATTGCTGGATGCAGGTATCATTTTTTCTATTTCTGACAGCAACTGGGTGAGCCCGGTTCAATGTGTGCCCATATAGGGAGGGATGACTGTGATTGAGAATGAGAAAAATGAGTTGATTCCTACCCGCACTGTTACGGGATGGAGAGTTTGCATTGATTATCGAAGGCTCAACAAGGAAACCTGCAAGGATCACTTTCCACTCCCCTTCATTGATCAAATGTTGGACAAATTAGCAGGGCATGAATATTATTGCTTTCTTGATGGGTATTCAGGTTAGAATCAAATTGTCATATGCCCGTAGGATCATGAGAAGACCACGTTTACTTGTCCTTATGGCACCTTCTCCTTCAAGCGAATGTTTTTTGGTCTTTGTAATGCACCAACAACTTTCCAGAGATACATGATGGCTATTTTCACTGATATGGTGGAAAAATTCGTGGAGGTGTTCATGGATGACTTCTCAGTCTCTGGGTCATCTTATGATGATTGTTTGAAAAATCTAATCATGGTGTTGGCCCGTTGTGAAGAAACGAATCTGGTCTTAAATTGGGAGAAATGTCACTTTATGGTGCAGGAAGGCATCATTTTGGGTCATAGAGTATCTAGGAGTGGCATCAAAGTTAAGGGAAAAGTGGAGGCAGTTGAAAAACTACCTCCACCAATTTCGGTGAAGGGTGTCCAAAGTTTCTTAGGACACGCAGAATTCTATAGGCGCTTTATTAAAGATTTTTCTAAAGTTGCTACTCCTTTGTGCAGGTTGCTGGAAAAATATGTCAAGTTCAATTTTGATGAAGCCTGCCTGAAGTCATTTGAGAAGCTTAAAAAGAGATTGGTAGTTGCCCCCATAATTATTGTGTCTGATTGGTCCGTACCATTTGAACTTCTGTGTGATGTAAGTGACCATGCAATTGGGGCAGTGCTAGGCCAAAGGAAAGACAAGGTGTTTTATTCCATTTACTATGCGAGTAAGACCCTTGATGATGCACAGCAGAATTACACCACCACTGAGAAGGAGCTGCTAGCTATGGTATGGGCTTTTGAAAAATTTCGGGCATACTTGGTGGGAACAAAAGTCATAGTCCACACAGATCACGCAGCAATCAAGTATCTATTTACAAAGAAGGAATCTAAAGCTAGATTTATGCGATGGGTTTTATTGTTGCGGGAATTTGATGTGGAGATAAGAGACCGAAAGGGAACTGAAAACCAAGTAGCTGACCATCTGTCGAGGCTGGAAAATCATGACCATGTGGAGGAGGGCGGAGATATTAAAGAAGTGTTTCTTGATGAGCAGCTTTTTGCTATAACCCAAGACCCTCCTCCATGGTATGATGATTATGTGAATTATCTGGTGAGTGGGGTACTTCCTCCAGAAATTGAATCTGGGGCAAGGAAGAGGTTCTTACACGATGTGAAGTTTTACTACTGGGATGAGCCTTATTTGTATAAAGAATGTGGTGATCAGTTAATGAGGAAATGTATTCCTGATAAAGAGGTGGAACTTGTGTTGTATGATTGTCATGCATCACCCTATGGGGGCCATCATGGTGGCGATAGAACAACGGCGAAAGTGCTACAATCTGGGTTCTTTTGGACAACTCTATTCAAAGATGCCCACACATTTGTTAAAAGTGTGACTAGTGCCAGAGAACAGGAACGATCAAAGGAAGCACGAGATGCCTATGAATAATATCTTGGAGGTCGAGATTTTAGATATGTGGGGGATAGATTTTATGGGTCCATTCCCATCGTCCAGGGGAAATAAGTACAGTTTGCTGGCAGTTGACTACGTGTCGAAATGGGTGGAGGCAATTGCATTGTCGATGAATGATGCCATGGTTGTAGCTGCATTTGTGAAGAAGAATATATTCTCGAGATTCGGTACTCCACGTGCCTTGATTAGTGATGAAGGAACCCATTTTTGCAATCGGTTGTTGAATAACCTTTTAGCAAAATATGGAGTACGTCATCGAGTTGCAACAGCATATCACCCTCAAACAAGTGGACAAGCAGAGGTATCCAACAGAGAAATAAAGCAAATATTAGAGAAAACGGTGAGTGTGAACAGGAAAGTTGGGCTGCAAATGTAGATGATGCCTTATGGGCATATAGAACAACTTATAAAACACCAATTGGGGCATCATCGTACAAGGCGGTCTATGGGAAGGCGTGTTACTTGCCGTTGAGCTTTAACATAAAGCATATTGGGCCATCAAGAAGCTAAATATGAACTTTGAAGCCGCGGGTGAGAAAAGATTGTTGCAGTTGGATGAATTAGATGAGCTCAGGCTGCACTCGTATGAAAATGCTAAACTCTAAAAGGAGAATACCAAGAGATGGCATGACAAGCATATTAAGCCGTGTCAATTCGAGCCAGGCCAACAGGTATTATTAATCAATTCTAGGCTGAGATTGTTTTCTGGAAAGCAGATATCGAGATGGTCAGGCCCGTTTGAGGTGGTGAGAGTCGCTCCATAAGGTGCACTTGAGTTGTGAGCTATACATGGTGAAAAAGTTTTTTTTGGTGAATGGACATAAAGTCAAGCACTATTGGGGTGGTACCATAAATCGTGAGAAGACCAAAGTCGTGCTCGCTGATTAGTGAGGCGAGACTATGCGTCGTGCCGCTACGTTAAATCGGGTGCTTGTTGGGAGGCAACCCAATTTTTAATCGCTTTCGTAGTTAACTTCTTAAGTTTTTTTAGTAGAGTAGATAGATTTTGCATTTTTTTCCTCCTTGTAGGCCAAGAATTTATAGATACAATGGTGTAGGACATGTAATTCAATATTTAAAAAGCTAGGGGATGGGGTTGTCTATTTTTAAAAAAAAAAATTAAATACCCCCCAGCGCCCTGGTCAGCGCCAGGCTCCACTGGGGGCGGTAGAGGCAGTGTACAAAAAAAACCCCGGCGCTGGGCGCTGGCTGGGGGGGGCTATTTAATTTTTTTTTTCCTTGTTCTTTGTTTTAATTATTTTTCTAATTACCCATACCCATTAAACCCAACCCAATTACCCATCCACACTAACACTATAACCCATCTTCTACCCAAATACCCACACCCAAAGAAAGCAACAAAAAAAAACACCCCTCCAAATCCTCTCCCCTCTACCCGCGATACTCCTCTCCCCCTCACCCAAAAATTTTCAATTTTTTTCTTTTTTTTTCCTTCTTCAATCTTCAGGTATGTTTTTATTATTCTTCTTATTATTTTAAGTTTTTAGTGTAGTATCAATGGTAAATCCCACCCCCCATGAGCCCTAACCCCCAACGTTTCCCTATATGAAGTTGTAAGACTATTTTGGTGGTTGGCTTGGTGTTGTTGACGTTGTTGTGATTATTATGTGGTTGGAGTAGTAAAATTAAAGTCCCTCTACTATATTAAAAATTAGGATGGCCATTCTCTTCCACCATTGTTGAAGTCTAGAGCTCAGAATTTATGCCCACAAGGTGTTTGTGAATATGCTTGAATGAAGTTTCTTGGTACACCGGTGAAGTCTTGAGTAACTGAATGCCTTGTAATGTGTGTAGGAATATTGCCACATGTTAAAGGTTTGAGCTTGAAAGTAAAAATCGTGTCTTTAAACCATGTATATTATGTATTATATGTTGTTGACTTGTTGTAGAAAGTAGTGATGTAGTGTAGTTTTGTAGTGTATAAAATGGAGTGCCACATGCTATTGCTACGATTAATGTGAATTTATCTAGCCATGATCAATTATTTATTTGAATAGTTGGGGAAGTCTTGAGTACCCATAGCTTTAGGAGGCAACACTTGTACCTTATCGCATAAAAAAAATCATGAAAGAAGTGTCAATTGCATCTTTGGTTTTAAGTGTGAGGTCCTTGTAGGACTTGCATCACAACCTTAGGTTCAATATTTATCAAGTCTCATCTTCTTGTGTTCATAGCGCTGCAGGATACCACATGGCTCATGATAGTGCAACCAGGGGCAAAGGCATTGGAAAATCCTCCTCCACCTCTCCGACACCCAAGAAAAGAAAGCAAGGAGATGGCCCCTCCCGCTAAGCGAAAGGCAAGCAATTGGCCGAGAACTCACACCATGCACCTTTGAAACCCCGACCCTGGTTGGATTTGGTAGATGATGCGGTGGTTTCATGGCACAAAAACTTTGTGCCAAAGGGGCATTATATCTCCGAGGTAGGGATTAACACTAAAGCCTTGGAGCGGAACTTTCCTGAGGTAATGAGCCAACTCCATGCAAGGCACATGGAGAAGCTATTGACATGCCCCGGACCGGAAAATTTGAGTATGGTCTGGGAACTTTTTGCCAATTGGCACGACGGGCATGCTATTTCAAGTGTACTGGGTGTTGCTATTAAAATGCACCGGATAGACATCTACAAATACTTGGGGGTTGAAGATGTTGACCCAAAGAGGCTTAAAAAATTTGTCCAGAGCCCCAAATACAAATTGATTCGCTACACTTTGTGTGGCGTTGATTCGACTGCCAAGTGGATCAAACAGCACGACACACTTCATCTTCATATGGTCCGGTCCGATTTTAACAAGACTGCCAAGGTGTGGCAGAATTTTGTACAAGCACGTCTCATGCCTGCTGAGCATATCAGTGACTGCACTCGTGCTCGAGTGTGTGTCATTTATTTTTTGATGACAGGACGACCCATAAATGTGGGTGAATTGATGTTGGGTGAGATGGCACATACGAGGTTTGTGCGGCAGATCAAGCGGTTTTTCTTTGGCAATTTGCTCACCAAGTATATGATGGACCTTGGGGTGACTGAGTACCCAGGGTATGACGAAGTGGTGGAGCCTTCACCCGGGATATTGGACATTACTATACTGCTGGAGCCATCATCCAAGCTCACGCCAGTTGCATGCTATGAAAGGGACGAAAGCTTTAGCGGGTACATTTATAAAACTCTGAATTTTTTGATGTGCAAAGCAGGTGCTACGGATGTGAAGCGTATGGAATTGCGCAGTGAGTTATCCAGTTCCGCCAAAGAGATGTTGGGGATTGCACCTGGAAGCCCTATTCGTTCTTCTGAGGACGTGAACACAGTACGCGACTCTGACACAAAAGATGACGGGGGTGAAGAGGTTACCGGAACCCAAGCCGTGGTTCCTCTAGGCCCTGATGATGATGAGCTTGCAGCTGCTGCTTTGGAGACTTCTGATTGACAGGGAGCATTTCTTTTCACCCTACTTTGTTTTGTTAATTTTCATATGCATCGGGACTATGCATGCTTTAAGTGTGGGGTGGGAAGTATGGTACTTGTGATGTTGTTGTATAATTTGTATAGTTAGATTCTTTTTTTCTTTTTTTTAGCATTAATTAGTTTTGTTTTAGTAGTTAGTCGCATTTTCAGTATTTTTCGTTTTAGTTAATTGTTAATTTTAGTTAGTTCAAAAACTGAAAAATTTAAAAAATAGAAAAACTCGAACTTTTCCCGATGATGGATCTGTTGGAAAATTTTCTTGAGGGATAAAGTCCGATTTAAAAACGCCAAAAATATTTTTTTAATTTTTTTTAAGATAGTTAGGTAGTATCCCTTGTTTTTTCTTTGGGCACTAGTTCTATTCCAAGGGTGTAACTTGAACCGAGCACTTAAAATTATTATTTTTTTAGAGTAGTTAGGAAGAAACTAAGTAACTTAGAAATACCCTTTGACATGTTTGGTGTTGGCATATTAGGTTATGACATACATTCTGCTTTCCCTTGTATTTGGTTTGAGTTGTCATGCCTAAGAAAAATTAAATAGCCTATTTTGTGATGCCTTAACTCAGTTGCTTGACTTGTATGCTACATAGTGTAATATTGCTTAATTCTTTCAATTTTGTGTGCTTGCTTGACATGAGAGTTGAACAAAACCGTTGTGATTGAGTCATGTGCAATGTGTGAGTGAGGTTTAGTGATTTTCTATGCTATCCTGTGTAGTCTAGAACTTTCCATGTGTGTTAATCGAAGCGAAATTGTAGGTTATGCTAGTCTAGGAGGTGACGTAGGAATTTTTCTTGCTTGATCATGGATGTGCTTGTCACATAAAAAATAAATTTTTTCGTTGCTAGCACCTTTGAGCCTTTTGACCTTTTCTTTGGTGCCCACATTAAGTCGTACCCCTATTTTGTTCTTAAATTGAGATTTTTGCACCTTTTCCTCCTAAGGCACTTAGTCGCTAAAAGAAGTAAGGTGAGATATTGGGGAGTAGCTTTTGAGTGGAACCATGGAAGGACCCGTTGGTGCACAAAAATTGTATTCAAAAGCCACTAGCCATTGAATATTCATGTATGGAGTATGTGTAGTAAAGAAAAAAAAAGAGAAAAAAAAATGATAGTAAAAGTATGTACAAAAAGATACATACCTCAATTTTTTTTCTAATTTGTGCTAGTGAAAATATAGAAGTACTTAATTGAAAAACGGCTATCTTGAATATGAGTTGTGGCAAGGGAATTGGTTGAGAAGAATATGTGTTGATTTGTGAAGGTGGTGTATTAAAGTGCTTAGGAGGGTTAGTCACTATTCCTAATTATATCCTACACGTACCTTAGCCTACATTACAACCTTAAAAAGTCCTAATTGATCCTAGATTTGGCTAACTTAAATAAGTAGAGATCTACACTAAGGGCAAGCTGATGGTACGACCACGGGATGCATATGAATTCTTTGTGAGAGTGAGTGAATTTTTGTTCAATTGTGTGATGTCCTTAAATTATGTTCAAAAAACATATTTGAATGTGTAGACTAGTTATATTCACTCTTTTGTTGTTGGTGAGGGCACATGAACTCTTGAGCAATTGGTAATGTTGTAAACTTTCTTGTTGGGTGTTTGCGTGAATTGAGAGAGCTTAGTGGTTACAAGTCGAATCTTGGAGTTTGGTGGTTGCAAGTAGGTTTTTGGTATGATTGAGTAAATTGTTATACTTGGGCATGTTTAAAGAAGGGGAAGAATGTGAAATTTTGTATGTTCATACTTGATTGTCGGTATCGATCATAGTCAAGTGGTAGGGTGTGTGATTGAAAAGTAAAATACTCCTTGATAATGAACTTTGTACGTGTTGGTAGTAGATTGTCCCATTGCTCGAGGAGGAGCAAGAGTCTAAGTGTGGGGTGTTGATGTTTATCTTAAAGTGTATATATTTCTATGTATATCGCCTCATATTTTACTTTTGTTTCATAAGTTTTAGATATTAAATGTGGTGATTTATATTAATTTGAAGTGTTTTTATGTGTAAGAATGATTCGGGATCAATTGAGGGCGAAACACGCGAAATTAGAGCCAAAACGGACGAAACCGGAAAAAAAGCAATTTTGGGCGCCACAGGAAGGGTTGGGCGCCACCTGTGGCGCTGGAGGTAGAAACATTATTGGGGCAGCGCCCTGGTGGGCGCCGGTGATGAGATTTTTTCCTATTTTGCCTGGGACACGGTTATTTCGGCCCAATACCTACCCAACACGTATAAAAGCAAGTCTAAGCTTATTTTTTAAGGATTCACGCCACCTGGGAGGAAGAATACACACGGAATTGCTAGGGAGCGAAGGATTCTCAGTTTTCTTCATATTTTTCTAGTATTTACAATTAATTCAACACTTATGCAATTGTTTTATTTTAGCATGAGTGGCTAAACACCCATTGTTCTGGGGTTGAGATTTAGCCATGGATATTGTTGTTCGATATTAGTTTAACCTTGATTATAGTTCACTCAATATATGGTTGTTTCTTCAATTCTGTGTTTAATTGCTTAATTTTCTGGCCAGTAGTTAGGTTCTATATACTATCTATGTTATGATTGGGAAAGCCGTGTATAGATTAGAGAAGAATTGAAGAGAGCGCGATCTTAACCCTTCAGGGGAGCGGATTTGTGGTTAGGATAGGAATATACCTAGTCACCGTGCTTAATTAAACATCGTAATCTTATTGCGTTCTAATAGATTAATTTCATAGGAATATAGGCGTTAATCTATTGAGAATAGGCAATTAGTGCTTCGGGAGAAGGCTATGAGAGAACTTATTGATTAATTTGCAACCATGAGTGAATTATATGAAAGGGAAAGTTAATTAGAACACAATACGAATGGTGAATCGATCACAACCCTGGAATATTTTTCTCTATTGAATACACAACAATCAACTCGTTACTTGATAATTAGTTATTTCTTAGAATTGTAGTATAATATAGTTACATTTCTGGATTTTTATTTTGGCTTGATTAAATAATAATTATAGTAATTTAGTAAGTAGTTTACACAAGTCTCTGTGGGTTCGACACTCGATTTATCATTATATTACTTGTACGACCACGTTTACTTGCGTGTGTGTTTGGGACCAACAAGGGTCAATCAACTGCAAGGCCACCACTCTTCAATGGCCAGTATTACTCTTGGTGGAAAAATAGGATGAAGGACCACTTGATTGGAGAAGACTATGAACTCTGGGACATAGTCACGGATGGTCCTCTAGCTACCATGATGAAGACTACTGAAGTTATAGATGTACCAAAGACTAAAGCTGACTGCACTGCTGAGGATCTGAAGAAATGGGAGAAGAA